>JAHBCN010010200.1:0-32532 GCA_019359885.1 Listronotus oregonensis | reverse complement strand
TAGTCATTTTGTTACGATATTGTAAGTAACAAACAATAAAAAAAAAATTATAGTCACAATTTAATAAACACTAATCACTAAAAAAGGTTTTTATCTACCAAAAAACAACTTCGCAACCACAAAATATAATCACACAAACAAAACAATCGAAACTAATACGGCTCTCAAAAATAAATGTGTTGCCTATACACACTTTTTTATCATTTAAAAATGGGCAACACTTAAATTATTTCGTGGAATTTCGTTATTGCGCAAAATCGGCGGGGCCAATCTGACAGTTATTTTCATTCTGGGCTGGACATTCGAATGGGCCATAGCATTGGGCTTCCATACACCTTTAAACTTCCTTGGTTGTATCTTAGTGCAAAAAACGTCCGCTGATACTTAAAAAGTTTTAGCACAGGAGTTGGGCGGTAGCATCTATCGCCTATTTAAATACATCAGCTGACGGGTTTTCCCTTTACTTACTGCTAGCTGATTTTTTTTATTTATTACAGCAGTAAATTAACAATCAGCTTACAAACTTTTCAAGTACATACAGAGATACAGCCAGCTGACATATGTATTTATCCATATTTGCATATAAGCTATTACCAGGTAAATTTTTTAGTTGAGAGAAAATCATTGAAATTATATATTTTTTTCATTTTTGAGCGACCAGTTAACGTAAAATGCACCAGGTTATAGTCAGCTGATTGTTTTTTTTTTCTTTAAGATATTGGGTTAGCTACAATTTAACAAGTTTTTATTTTGAAGGAAATAAGTGAATATGCCGAGTGGTGCATCGTTGGGCGGAATATAGGAAATCCCATGTAATTTTTAAAGGTGTCAATTATTGCCTTCCCTAATTATTTTGGACAAAAATTCTTTTAAAGTTTATTGATGATTGATTATTGTATCATGCAAATCCACGTCTATGGTAAAAATTTAATTTTTTCGGTTACACCGTAATATATTGTTAAACATTGTTACTTTTTAACGTTTCCTTAAAACTGCACAAATTTAAAACCCAAAAAATTTGGGCTTTTACGATCTTTTTTTTTATGGACATAATGACGAAGAACTTGAAGGTTTCTTAAAACATCTTAATTGCCTCCGACCTTGTATTAAATTCACAATGGAGAAGGAGCAAAACTCGGCCCTACCTTTCCTCGACGTTCTAGTCAAACGAAATAATGGTCATATTCAAACCCTTCGAAAACCCACCCACACTGGAAATATTTATACCGGGAAATTTTAACCACTAACGAAACAAACAGGGGTTATACGTACTTTATATAATCGTGCAGTGACCTTATGTAACAGAGGAAATCCTGCAAGAGGAAATGGATAAAATAACTAGGATCTTAAGCAGAACGGATACAGTGAGAGGCTAATAAAGGAAACAATCGAAAAATATCAAAATAAGACAAGAAACTCAAACAAAACCAAGACCAGACTGACCAAATATTTATGACAATTTCATATATTAAAGGAACTTGAAAAGATTCGCAGAATCGCGAATAAGTATAATTTAAAACGGCGTTTAAATCCCAAACCACTCTAAGAAGTATTCTTACTAAGAGGGAAAACCAGACAACAATGTTTCGAATAAGGACTGTATCTCCCAAAATTTCCCCTGTGAATGTGGTGAGGTATACATCGGGGAAACAAAGAGGCCACTTGAAGTTAGAGTTAAAGAACACAAAAAACATACGGAACGAGGTGAAATGTCGAAGTCAGGGATTGCCGAACACGCTTGGTCAAAACAACACCGCATACAATGGTCGAAAGCAAAAAACTATTTGTAAAGAAACCCACTAGAAGAAAAGAAAATTCAAAGAAGCTGTAATAATTTTAAACAACAAAAATGTATTTAGCAAGCCTAGCATCGATATTTCGAATATCTGGCAGCCGTTGCTGAACCATGAAAAGTCGGTCAAGCTTCGGTGAACAAGGGATAGTATATAAGTCGTAGCTTTTTTAGGAATAGTTCTTTAGTTATCACTTGAAAACGGTTGGAGATACATCACTAACCGAAACGTTGTGTAACAATTAACAAATTAAGACAATGGAAGTCCAAGATTCTAGTGTTATTGTTACATTATTATTGCCTCATATTTATAAACAACAATAAAAATACCAGTTAGATGTAAATTAACGTTGTCATTTTAAAATTACTGCTTTTTCATGATTAAAAAGGCCTACCGCGGCTCATTGTCTCGACAAAACCGCAGCTGACGTTCACGAATCTTTATAATACAACCCTCTGATGCATTGTACCAATTTTCGCTTAAGAGGAAATTGGTCATGTAAATCTGTTACTGGCTCCTGGACCATTACACCTAATAGGCTTATAAACTAGCATCCATTTATATTGGTGCGTTGAGTGCATCATGAAATGTTTTACAATAAAAGTTCAAAAAACGTGTAAAATGGCAAAAATCAATAAAAATAGCAAGTTTGAAGGTTTTCTTGGGTACTTGCCAATCTGATTTTTTTACCAATTTATTGTAGATGTAAATAAAGATACTTGAACTTATCTTAAATATAATAAAATGGCCTAAATTGAAACTCTGAATTTTCACGAATATAATGGGCGAAAAAGGCTGCTCTTTACCCACCTCCTTTAACATTTGTATTATTTTAGAAACAATCTTATTTATAAATACACTTGCGAATGTAATAAATTTTATATAGGTGAAACTTTTAAGCTATAATCAATAAATATAAAAGAACATAAAACATATATTAAAAACAGTGAATTCCATAATAATAGAAATAAAACTAAAACGCTCCTAGCAATTTAGCAAAACAAAATATAAAACAAAGTAAAATCACATTATTAAAGAAGCTTTACTGCCGTACACCGTCAAAAAGTATTTTTCATAAAGTTATTTTAACTCTTTGACTTTAACTCTTGTTTTGCCATTTTCGTAACTTTAAAAATAGGTTTTTATTTATATCGTAAACCCAACTTTTAATTTTATTGGCATGGGTACTTAAAATATATTATATTTTATTTTTATGTTGTTCCATCGGGTGTTGGTAAACTGGTTCCCGATTTGAAGAGCCGTTATAAAGTCCTTAACATTAATATGTAAATTGGTTCCCAACCAAAAAAGTCGTAGGTATATTGGTTCCTGGTAAACAGGTAATAGCCCAAACAGGTAGACACTAATTACCTGGAAGGGTTTATATGGGGGGTGGGTTTGATTTACTTATTAGCAATTTTGCATTTTTGCTGTCATTTGTGTGTTACGTATTTAAATACACAGTAGGGTTGCATTTTCGCCATGAATCCGAAAATAATTGTGAGTGAACGAGAAAAAGGTAACTTCCCATTTCATCAATTCCCGTTTTATCACTTTAGGAAAATCTACCTGTATTTGTGCCATTTCGACACTTGGCATTTTAATGAGTTTTGCATAGTGCCGTTTTAACAATTGAATTCCTACCTACAAAACAATCGTCATAAAAACACCATAAACCCCAAATATATTTATTACTAATGGATTATCATAATTCATTCGGCGAATCGTCGGCCTTCTACTAAAGTGTTCAAATAAATAATTAAAGGTAAGGGGTAATTTTTTTGTATAAATTTTAAGAAATTTTGTAGTGTGCTTTAGTTTCCGTATAGCCACCAGTTAGTGATTTTATCAAGAACTTGTGTTTTATTTTTTTAATGGAAATTAATATTGTTGAGTCAAAAAGGGGATGTTGTATTCTTCTTTATCAAGGATACAGATTTACTAAAAAACATACATATAAAAATTGTAATGTGTTCTGGAAGTATTTTAAACAATATTTCCGGGAGCTTCACTACAAATGGTGAATTCATAACGTTTAAAAGTAAACAAACAACACCATGTGAGCCGATATCGCCAAAATGAGGTCGAAGTGTGCCTTTTTAAAGCCAAAAGAGGGTTCGTGAAGAAGCTACACCAGTACCAGAAATTTTTCGTGAGGAGCTAATGAGTGTAAAGACACAGGACTGGATTTTGTGACCAATTCCAGAATTTTCATCTGTCAAATCCGCATTATATCGGGCAAGGCAAAGGCCTTGGGGATATTAAAATTTCCCCCAAGCACCGCAAAGATATTGTCATACCAGAAAGATATAAATTTTGGAAAAACCCCCAAAAATTAAAATTACTATTTTTTTTACCAAAAAAAATTTTTAAATTTTTGTTACGCATTTTAAAACCACAGAGTCAAAAAAAAAAATTTTTCAGACTGGGTATCAAAAAAAATAAGGTGAATTTTCCTTTTAAGGGTAAAATTTTTTTAAAAAGGGGGGGGGAGTTAAAAATTTTATTTTGGCACAGGGGGAAAAAAAATTTTCGGTTTATTAAGAGATGACCAATTATTTTTATTCCTTTTTGTTTTTTTGGGGATTCCAGTTTTTTTTGGCCCCGGTTTAAAGTGAAATTTTTTTAAAAATTTTAAAGGGGGGTTTTTTTTTTTTAAAAAAAAAAAGGGGCCAAAAAGTAGATTCGTTTTGTAGTCTATATGACCAAAAAATGCCTAAATAGCGAAACCCCCCGTTTGCCATAAAAAGTTAACTTTTTTCAAACTTAAAACTCCTTTTTTAAAATTTGTTGGTTTTTTTTTATTTAAAAATTAATATTGATTTTTTTCTGAGTTTTTAAAAGAAATTTTAATTTTTTTGGGGAAAATGTTGGCTTTTTTTCTAAAAGGGGGCCCCACCAATGGGGATACATTTTTTGGGGATTTTTTTGTTTTTTAATTTTTTTGGACAAATTTTTGGAAGCTTTTTTTTTTTTTGTTTTAAAATTTTTATGGTTTTTTGGGGAAAATTTTTTTTGGTTATTTTAATGGTAAAAGTTCTTCGTAGTTTTTTCTTCCAAAAAAGCGGAAATTTTATGATTTGTTTAGCAGCGAGTTTATGTTGGATGGGGGGAAAACGGGGGAAACCCCTGAAATTTTTTTGGGTTTTTCGATAAACTTTAAAGGCCCCCGATTATTTCTGGGTAAACCCCAAGGGGTTTTATTTTGTTTTTTTCTGTGGGGGGAACCCCCTTTAAATTTTTGAAAAATTCAACCCAAAGCAGAAATGTAACATTTTGTAAAAGTAATAGGTTTTTTTTCCCAAAATCCAAAATTTTTTTTCTATATCAAAATAAAAAACCCCGAAAAGGGGAGGCAACCCCCATTTCCGGGTTGTAAGTAGAACTTATTATTAAACTGGAAATATGTTGGAAAAACATTTTTAAAAAAGAGGATAAAAATTACAAAATTAATCATATAATTGCTAAAAATTTTATCCCTTTTGGGGAAATGTTTCCCCCAAAAATTTTTTAAAAAAGTTTTTTCCCTTTACCCAAACACAGGTACCAAAATTTGGTTTCCTTTTAAAAACCCCCAAAAAAAAACCCTTAGAATTTAAAAAAAAACAGTGTTAAAAAACCCTTTCCCCTTTTAAAAAGAAAGACCCCTTTGTTTTTTTTTTAAAAAAAAAAAAAAAAAAAAAAAAAAAAAACCCCCCCCCCCCCCCCCATACAATTTGTACATAGGCATTTTTTGCCCTTCTGAAAAGAGCTACAAGGCGCCTTAAAATTTGACAAAAATAAATTCTCCAAAAAACCAAAAAAATTAATAACAAAAAAAAACGCTTACTTTTCATTTCATCCAAAAATTAAAGATCAAGAAAAAAAACCAAAATATGTATCCTTATCGTATTGCGGAAATCAGAAATACCAACACTTTAAAACAATATTAAATTTTTTAAACCCCAAAAAAACAATAATTTATAACGAAAAATAAAATTTATAATCAGATTATAGGAATGGTTTTATAATTTTTATGGAAAAGCGGGACATAAAAACTCGCTATTTAGGCTTTTAGATCTTGGCAAAAAACAGATTACTTTTGCTAATCTTGTTTAGAACAAAAAAACAACCCTAATTTAAAAAAATTTGGGAAAAATTACCTATTCAACCAAGGGCCATAAAAATTAAACTATTAAAACCCTAAAAACAAAGGCAATAAAAATAATAATGCATCTGCAATGACCATACCGAACTTTTATTTTTCCCCTATTTATTCGCCAAACCATAATAAACCGTTTTGCTCCGCCCTTCCAAATATATTTACCATTAAATAAATTCACCTTTTTGTATTGATACTTTAGTCTGGGGAAATGACCTTTAATGGGTTAAAGGAAAACGTAGTTTTTTAACATTTTTTGTGTTAATTTAAAAAAAGGTTTAACCTCTTTTTTTGATTGATGATGGCTGTGAAGATAGACTTGGTTTTTTCCAAAGATAAACACCCCAACAAGACTAAGAATACATATCACAGACTTTTTAAATTGTTAAAGGAAAAAGCTTCGGACTTTCAACCATCAAAATTTATAATAGATCACGAAATGGCTACAATTTGTGCTTTTCACGAAGTGTTTCCTAGTGCTACTATTAAAATATGCCATTTTTTATTTTAACCAAGCTATTTGGCGAAAGGAAGAGCTTGTTTAGTAACTAAATACCGAGATAATGAACTTTTCAAAAAAACATATAAGATCCGTGCGGCTTTAGCCTTTTGCCGCCAGAATTTGTAGACGATGGATGGTTACATATAATGAAGTCAAATATAGAATACATACAAATTTTTTAACGATTATTTCGGTCCCAGTGGTTGAAACTGATCCCCTTTTTGGGACTACCAAAAAAAGACATCAACCACAAATGGGAAGGTTGGCACAACCGCTGAACAGGAAAATTAAAAAAGCCATCCCAATGTCTATGAACTAATTAAGGCCTTACAAGAGGAATCAATATATTATAATATGATTATGAACGAACAGAACTACAAATGCATACACTCAAGAGAGCTAAAAAGTAAAACCAAACTAGATGAAAGAATTAATTTAAAATTAAAAAACTTTTTAGAACATACTAAATCAATAGGTGAAATCCAGCATATATCTTAAAATTAAATTAAAACTGGTATGCGCCAAGTTTTCTAAAATTTTGTTGTTTTTTTTGTATACATTTTATATTAATTTTTATATTGTTTAATATTATAAAATTAATCAACAAATTTTGTTTTTCAAATGTTCATCAATATCTTTGTTTTACTGGTATTTCAAAATTGTTCTCTTAAATTATGTTTTTTTTTTAATAAAGAGTTTTTAGTAATTTTTTTTTTTTAGTTCAAAAAGGTTCTAATAACTATCAAAGCTGTTCCTTATATCTTTTTTTAAACTGTATAAGAAAGGTTAGGTTTTATATTGTTTTTATTTAGTTTTGTGTTAAAATGCGAATTAAGCAAAAAATACTATAATATGACTTCTATTTACCTTAAATTTAAAAATCATATCGACATATTTTTCGCGGTAACACTAAATTTGGCAAACGCAAAAGTAAAAATAATATGAAAAAAGACTCGGTGCCCGGGGCCCCAAGTGTTGAAACGCCACTAAAATACCTGCTAATGCTAATTTCGGAAGGGTCAAGTGATGAACAGGGACAAGTGATGAAATGGAACTGATGAAACGGACATAAATCGAGAAAAACAGTTATTAGTAATAAATAATTATAAATATGGCTTCCAAAAGTCTTTGAAAAGTGGTGGATTTGTACAAATAGAAAGTGTAGATCCTTCCTACTAACTTTGGATGAAGGTGATAATAATATAACTGTTACAAAACAGATACAAGAACATTTCCACGATGCAGTTGTGCAGAACTTAAACCGTCAAATTGTTAATTCTGCCTGCAAGCCTAAAGCTGTCAAAGACCTTTTCGAAAAACCTGCCAAGTTTATTTGCACAATACTTCAAGAAAATCTGCCATCAACATTGACTACATCGGACGTGGCTTCTGTTAGAAGAAACCTCTACAACGCTCGGAGGAAAGTTCTGCCGAGTTTACCGAAGAACATTGACGAAACTCTTGATTTTTTGGACGAGACAAACATCCAAACCTGTACTGGTAAGCAGTTTATATTTATGAGTAATAGAATTGAACAAATTGTTATATTT
Source organism: Listronotus oregonensis (assembly GCA_019359885.1). Taxonomy (NCBI): domain Eukaryota; kingdom Metazoa; phylum Arthropoda; class Insecta; order Coleoptera; family Curculionidae; genus Listronotus; species Listronotus oregonensis. Next base: position 24,546 of record JAHBCN010010200.1, on the reverse strand, counting down.
TCGTGAAAAACTAATCTACACATGTGCGTAACTAATTTTTTCATTGTTACCTAATAAACACACAGAAACATATAAAAACCTTTTCAATTCAATAACAAATATTTGTAAAGAGAATGGTATCACGTTAAAACTTTTAAATATTATTATCGATTTTGAAAAAGCTATTCACAAAGCAGCCAAACAAGTTTTTCCTTCGGCACAAATAATCGGATGTCGATTTCATCTTTTTCAATCATGGTATAGAAAAATACAGGAATATGGCTTTACACCTCGATATAAAAACAAAGATTCTAAAGTTGGTAGGTGGCTGCGAATGACTTTTGCTCTTATGTTTTTAAGTCTCCGTGATGCAGGCGACTGTTTTGTTTTTGATTTGCTCTCAATAGCACCAACAGACAAAAATATTCAAAGGTATTCAAATTATTTGACAGAAAATTATATAACAGAAGATTCTCTCTTTTTACCTTCCCTTTGGGTTCACAAGTCAGCTGAACTTACACGCACAACTAACGCCTGTGAGTCATTTCACAGTCACTTCAATTCATCTTTTTATAAAGCACATCCAAAAATTTTTATTTTTTTGGAAAAACTTAAGGAAATTCAAGTGGAAACTTATGTTAAATTACAAAGCGCCAATACTACTACTAAGATCCATAATAATAAAATAAAAAACCGCCAGAAATTTTTGACAAAAATGTTAGAATGTTATAAAAAAATTTAAATTAATCAACTGCATTTCATTAAATGTGTTTCTTTCCACTGTGCTGTGGAATAATAACTGTTATTTGGATTATATTCCTATTTTTAAGATAAGTAGGAAGTTCTATGTTCATTTCACAGTCACTTCAACTCATCTTTTTATAAAGCACACTCAAAAATTTTCATTTTTTTGGAAAAACTCAAAGAAATTCAAGTGGACACTTAGGTGAAATTACAAAGCGCCAATATTACTGCTAAGATCCATAATAGTAAAGTAAAAAACCGCCAAAAATTTTTGACAAAAATGTTAGAATGTTATAAAAAAAAAATGAAATATATCGACTGCATTTCATTAAATGTGTTTTTTTCCACTGTGCTGTGGAATAATGACTGTTATTTGTATTATATTTCTACTTTTAGGATAAGTATAAAGTTCTATGTTATACTTTGTGCAATAAATAAATTTGTAAACACTCACACAATCCTATTTAACTGCTTATTCGATAGTCAGGTAGAGATCGAACGCTGTAAGAACAACACCGATACGTCACGGTCTCATATGGCAAACCCGTATAAAACCCTGACGTATCGGTGTTGTTCTAACAGCGTTCGATCTCTACCGTAAATATGTTGGAAACCAATTTACATATAAGCCGTCAGGGCGATCAAAAAGGTTGGGAACCAATTTTAGTTTTTTTTTTTGGGAACCAATTTACATGTGCCCGTTCCATCATCTTTGGCATTATGCTACCCCATTGTTTATTTTAGACAATTTAAATAATATTTAATTTAAATTAAAAAGTAGTTTTACAAATCTTTTGTTATATTAAATATTTCAAAACTTTTAATTAAAAACTGTGTTAAATAAAATGTGATAAACTTAGCAATTTTTATTTTTAATTTGCCATTTTAATTTAATTATTTATGATACATAAGATTTTATAATAAAACGTATATTATTTATTGTATTTTTATCTAAAAATACGTTCTTTTTTAGCTTGACTTATTTATAGTAATTTATTTGAAATATTTTTTTTAGTGATTACTTATTTGTTAATTATATTACCTTTATTTATGTTAATAAATTATATTACAAAACTGTACGTACGATTTTTGTTTGTATAAAATGTTTTTTTTTGTATTAATTGTAAATAGCGTTATCATAAATACGTTAATTAAACAAAATAAAAATAGCATGTTCTTTATTAAATGCATTCACTTTAAAAAATCGACCATTTTTACGCAACTTTTGAACAAAAAAAAAACATAAAACTAAATTTATTACAAGATATATATTATGTTAAAATTATTTATTGATTTTAGTTGTTCGTTAAATGTATATATGTTAATTTCATTGCATATTTGGATATTAAAATAACTTCAATAAAGATGTACAAGGCCATAAAAATACATTAATTTAAAGGATTTTTGCAAGCGTATAAAAAAATCAAAACGTCTTTTGCTCATTCAATAAGTTGTTAAAAAAAATTAATTTGATTAAGAGCATATCTAAAATTAGAGCTAAGAAGTAGCGAAATATATAAATGTTTAATACAGGGGTGGTACAAATATCGAATTACCCTATATTTATTTCTTGTGTAATATATTTTTTTATAAGCAGAATGAAACAAAACAAAAGTAATTAAATTAAAAATTTAATGTATATTACCTTATAACCATTGTATCCTAGGCTCACCAGCCTTAAGCTATCAAAAGTAGTCAGTCCATAAAAAAGTCATGAGTCTTAATAAATTCACAAAAGCTGAACTGCAACGTTATTTTTTTGTAGATACAGCCCTTTAATAATAATTAAACATTATATATATATATATATATATATATATATATATATATATATATATATATATATATATATATATTATATATATATATATATATATATATATATATATATATATATATATATATATATATATATATATATATATATATATATATATATATATATATATATATATATATATATATATATATATATATATATATATATATATAAATATATATATATATATATATAATATTATATTTATATATATATATATATATATATATATATATATATATATATATATATATATATATATATATATATTTTTATATATATATATATATATATATATATATATATATATATATATATATATATATATATATATATATATATATATATATATATATATATATATATATACATATATCTCTTTTTGACAACAGAGTTAAATAAAACATAACAAACATTAATTTATTATAACATCAAGAACAAACGTTGTTTAGGAACAGAATTGCAAAAATATAAACAGATTTTGAAAATGCATCTACGAACATCACTAAGACTTTTTTTACGAATAATATTTATTTTCTGTACAAAAACAAAAAAATACTACTAAGCTAGTAAAACTACACTTGAAATTAGGCTCCTTGTGCACATTTATTTAGGCCTGTTTTTTAGACCAGAAGTATTTTATTTGTTTAAATATGCCATAGTTTAAGGCTCTTTTTGGCTCTTGACCTTATAAACTTGTATACAAAAATAAGAAAAACAAATAATATGAAAGGGGACTCGTAACCCGCAAAATTATGAACAATTTCATTAGAGGGTAATATTTTATTTAAAACATTTATCGAAAGACCTAATGTTCCAATATCGTTGCTGTCTCTTGAATAGCAAATGAGTCCCCAAAAAACTGAATTAGGTACGTGTTACCTTCTTGAAGTCTTTTGCTTTGCGGATAGTAAGTTTAACATCTTCTTCTGTTGGAAATCTGATTTTCAAAGGTCTGATTTTGCCAGGTTTTTTGGTACCAATACGATATACTTTTATATCCTCTGGTTTGGATTAAAGTCCTACTTTCTGAACAATCTTTTTTATGATATTCCTATCCGCTTCTTGTTTCTCAAGCTGATTTTCTGATTCCAGTTCTTCCGCTGCAAATACGATCAAGTTCTTGCTTCTGTATTTACGATCATTCAATTCCTGGATAGGCTCATTTACATGATTAGAGTGTTCTTGTGTCATGCCTATTTCTGTATGTGTTTCAATTTTTGCCTTTAAAATTTGTATTTCAGCTCTTAGTTCCTCATTGATCTCTTGTTGTTTATAAAATTTACTCAATATGTCTCGATGGGTAATTTCGAGACTGTCTAATTTTACCATAACCTCAGCAAGTGTAAAATATTTTTTGTTGGACGTGCCAGTTGTGCTTGGGGTACCGACCGATGTTCTTCTAGCTACGTTTTCATTACATATCTTGCATAGCCAGCGTTTTCCGTCATGATTTCTAAGTTCTTTTTCATAGTTATTTAGTGTAGGTATAGTCATATTAATACATTTGGAATGGAACCAGTTTTCACACTTACATCAGGATATTGCATAGGAATTTGTTGTCATCTTTCTGCAAGTCGAGCAATGTGTGTCTTTTTCTTTGGTGTCTTTAATCTTTATCCTTCAGAGTCCCAGGTGGTTAAATCCAAAAAAAAGTAAGAAGAATTTGTCCTTAACCTCCGAAAGATTGACAGCTTGGCCGCGTTCTTCTCGACCTTTTCCCGCCAAAAAAAATAGGGTTATATCAGTTTAAAAAGTTTTACCATGAAAATTTTAGCTATTTCGGTACTCCCTGAAGCTGCCTTCACTTTTCCAACTAGATAGACCGATAATCCATTGAATATTACGCTTGGACCAACATTTAATGCAGTTTTTAATAAGAAAAATAAATAAATTCGAAGCAGACAGTATGACAGGTTACATTACGCGCAGTGTTGCCAATTAAGGCGAATGAACTTTTCGACTCATTTTGAGTTCCACTATCGCCCATTAAAATCGTGAGCATTATACTTTGCATTAAACATTTGCATACATTGAGTCATCAAGGCATCAAGAAGGTGAAAGATATTTCTTCTTTGGGTTTTTCCTATGATAGAACCCCAATTTAAATGGAGCAGTACAGAACTTTAAAATCAGAACTACAAAGAAGAACACAAGAGGGTGAGACTGGCTTGACAATAAGGCATTTTAGAGGCATCCCAACAATATATAAGTCAAAAACCTAGGTACGTTCACCCAAGATGAAGCTCATGAAAGAAGCAATTTAAACAAACCTAATGGAGCTAATAAAAATCGAGTACCTTTTGACAGTCTAAGCACACTTCACCAAAATATTCAGTGCTTAGGAAATAAAAATGGGGAACTAGAAGTATTGACGCAGACCTGCAAGAAGAAACCAGACCTTGTATCTTTTATTGCAAATTTACTAAAAACCATCCTGACGAATAAGGCCATCTGGAAGGTGTCGACCACATCTGTTGATTCATCCAGTTGCAGTGAAAAATAAACACAGTTATCTAAGTCCCTTCTTAACTGCGAAAAAATATCATTGCTCATTACTTCTACTCGTCTCATCACTGAAAACGCAAAAAGTTACATTGATTTTATAGCAGCCACTATTTCGTCCATATTTCTAAAGTTGGCAAATAAGGAATCTGCAGCTTCTAAAAACACCTGTTTTAGGATTTCTCTGTCTTCAAATAGTTTCTTTTTTTGTTCAATTATCTGGGCACACGGTATGATGCTTCAGTTGCAGCCTTATTTTTGTCAACTGTTTTTGAAAATATTGACTGTTGTCCAATTAACTGGTTTTTTAACTGTTTCAGTTTTTCCTTCCTAATGGCAGAATGTAACGGAAATGATTTTTTAAAATTCAAATGTACAGTTTAATGATGTCTCTAAATATTTCCTTTTTTAGCAACGGAGACAGAGGTATTACATAACAAACACACATTTTTACCTTTAACTTCTGTAAAGAATTGTCGTTCTTGCCATTCCGAATGGAAATGGTATGTCTTTACTTTCTTACTACTGTTTGCCATAACATTTCGAATTTTTAGGTCAACTCTAATGAAACTGTTGGGTATTTGTACGTTCAGTACTAAACTGTGCGCAATGTCGCCGCGCGTTTGTATATACACGTCTAGCAAACAAATTTCTTAGGTGCGGAGATTTTCAGTGCGATAAAATAAGATGTCAATTTAATAGGCAAAGGCTTGAGCAAAATAAAGACAGACAGAAAACGTGTAGCGGCTGATTCCCTTTCTACCGACCTAAGAAGAAGAGGGGAATGCTTTAGTCGGTCTACGACAACACACACAAATCCACTCAGTGATGCCACATCTCACGATTATTCGTAAGATTACATGATTTTGGTTCTGATTTCACGATCTTACGAATAAGGTAGCAATTCTAACAATTTTTAAAGAAATAATTTTAAAATAAAGCCTTGAATTTCAATTATGAAGTTACTTTGTCACCGTAGTGAATGATTTTGATGACCGGGGAATCCCCGTCGCCTACAAGCGGTTATCGAGCAGATCGACATGGGATTCTCCATTGATTGCAGGTAAAGGTGGCTTACAAATTATTTGTTTGCATTTTCACGCAGTTATGTCTCGTATCGCAAATTTTACATAAGTCAAAACCATCGAAAGTACTCAAACGATTCTGAGGACTGAGCATAATGTAATAGTGCCTATTGCCTAGATTACGCTAGGCCAACATTTTAAAATTTATGTTACCTACTCGTTTATTTAGTGTTTTAATATTTGAATTGGTCTAAAGTAAAGTTACATTAAGTTTTTTAAATGTATTAAACGTTGTCATTGTGTTTTTCTTTTTAACAATATTATTAAGTAATCTGTAATCTCCCACTCTCCTCACGATTTCTTACGATTTTTCGTCATTGTATTTCACGATTTCTGCTTTATCTCATCTAGCAACACTGCACTCACTACTCGGTATCAACCGGTCCCCGGTCGGCAATGCAAGTAAACGCGACGGGCAATGTTGCCAACCAGTAAAAATAAAATTATTTATGTTGCCTTGCTCGATACAATAACAAATGCCTATTATTTAAATAATAAAGTATCTTTAACCATTCTAAAATACTATTATATTTTACAAATTTCTTTTTTGTTTTTGCTTAGCGCATAACTTTTTTTAAATGAAAAGTTTTATAAAATGTATGAATTTTAAAATATTTTAAAAATTGCTAATAAATATTTTACGAAATGACAACATTGTCGAAAATATCCTAAAGAATTGTAGGCACCGACGACCTTCGTTGTATTGAAAGTGGGATGATAGGGGAAATTGTTGTCGTTCTCTTTTTAATCTTGGGTCATACCATATGTGTCCTACTCTATTACATTAAAATTGGCTCCCAGGCCCTTGCCTTGCCAATACTGTATATATCCCGTTTAAAGTAGCCCAGATTGTTCTCGAACAGTAACGCGCTGATCGGTTCTAGCCAATGAGCTGTTAGGTTAACCGAAAAAAGCATCGATTTGGCATAAGCGTGGCATCATAAACGCACATTCTAAGGTTCTGTCTAGCGATGAATGAAACCTCTGTACTCAAACAATAAAATCCACCAAAACCCGGGAAAATGGTTACTACAGATACTATTTTGTCGTAAAGCGTGGCTGCCAAGTATCTTTCTGTTTCATTTACTTGATAGTTTATTATGATTAAATTTTACTTAATTTATTCTTAAAATTACATCAAAGTGAGTTCTACCATTGTAATTTAAACTGTGAATAATATTTGTTATATTTATTACTATAAAGTATTACACAGAAACGTAATGATGTCAAAATACAATTTTGTTTTTGGACAGCTACTAATAAAGGCACGACAACGTGATAACAGTGCATTTTTTCGTAAAGGCGTACTTCGGCTAACGACTAATAGTCGTACTTCGGCTTCGCTCGACAGATGACACAATCAATGTGGCGTTTTAGTATGAATGTTTCTTGTTGTTTTTTGGGTTATTTTTGTGACAATTGTTAAATTTTAGTTTTGTGTAGTAGTACTTTTAATAAATTAAAACGGTAAAGCAGTGCCAAGTGTGTAAAGTGACGGATATGATTCCTGGATTATCATTTCACAAGTAAGTAGGTACAAACTATGCTTATACCATTCTATCGCCAATAAAAAAACACCAACATGTTGGGCGCAGCCCTCGATTGCGTTTATGAATGAAATGCTTTCTCTATCTATGCTGTCAGCTCATTGGTTCTAGCCAATCCAATTTTGCTGATACTCGTATGATTTTTACTCCTTTAGATTTTTTACAACGTGGGCTACTACAATTGCCTTTGCGAGCTACCGGTAGCTCGCTATCGACGGGCTGGCGACCACTGATGTAGACCATAACCCCAAAACACTAAATTAAAAAACACACTTAAAATTTTTTTTTTTGGTTTTTTTGTCCTATTCATATATTTTAAAATAATTTCCAAATTTTTGGAAAAGAAGCTTACAATGATCGTCACAGAGAGAAGTGAATAGAGCATAGTCACGATGAACTTATTACATTATTTATTATCTAGTGCTTCAAACTCTTAAATGGTCTAATATTGATCAAACTTACCACTGCGACGAATTAAAATGGAGATACAGGTTAGACAATTGGTATAGCAACGCAAACACTTGTCTAATTATTAGATTTAAAGGTAACCAGTAAAAGTCAAAAAATAAACCTAAGTCAAATATATAAATGGAAAACTTAACATACTGTTTTACTTATTAGTTTTAAAATGTCGGATACAGATGGAGAAGCGGAAAATCTTCCAGAAGACTCAACCACGGTAACTACAATTTTTTATATTAGATATATATTACAGTCGGTCATTAATAGTATAATACACATTTCCCTAACAACCTAGCTTAAATTGGGTAAAATTTTATTTTACGGACAGCACGCCATTTTTTACGAATTTTTGCATACGGGTTTTTTTTTGGGGCGCTGATCACGAATTTAAAATCAGTTTTTTTCCGGTAACCTGTGGTTTTTGAGTCATTAGGCCTTCAAGTGGACTAACCTAAAAATGAACATTTTTCCAAAATTCCTCCTTCTTGAAACTGATTACCATCAAAATGGAACATATTTTAATTGGGCACTTATAATATGTTAAACGACAACACTAAAATTTACAAAAGTTTATTGCTTATTTTTAGTAAAAACACCTCAAATAAATCCAGGTTTTTTATATCTTTTCAACTTAATTATAAATCAGGCAACCAGTTATACATCATAATTTCGGTAATTGTCTCGAAAGTTGCCTCTCTCCGATTTTGACCAAATTTGTATACGGGTTTTTGGGGCGCTGATTACGAATCTGAAAAATATTTTCGGCAACGTTTCGTTTTCGAGATATTCATCATCAAGTTGAAATCAAACTAACCTTATTTTCACTATATTCCCCCTTCTTTTTGTACACAATTCTTGATTTTTATATAAAGTGGCACACAATATTTTATAAACACCCTTTAAAACCTTATATTTTATTATTTTAAACCTTTTTTCCATTAAATTGCGAAGCTTCACTTTCAAGCGGGGCGGCCATCATTCCCTAGTGTATACATAGTTGCGGCCACGTTCCGACGTATGAAAGTGGAGGTTTGCATTTAAATGGAAAAAGGTGTAAAATAGATATAAAAACAAGTTTTTAAAAGGTGTTTTTAAAATATTATGTGCCAATTTAGTGTAAAAATCAAGAATTCTGTGCAAAAAGAAGGAGAAATAGTGTAAATAAGGTTAGTTTGATGATGAATATCTCGAAAACGAAACGTTGCCGAAACAATATTTTTTCAGATTCGTAATCAGAGCCCCAAAAAACCCCCATATACCAAATTTGGTCAAAATCGGAGAGGAGGCAACTTTCGAGACAATTACCATAATTTCTTACAACGTACTGAAAAGTGGATTCATTTGAGATAATTTTTACTTACTTAAAATAGATAATAAATTATTGTAAATTTTAGTGCATTTGTTTAATATATTAGGCACTTATATTAGTGTATGTTCCCATTTGTTGGTAATCAGTTTCAAGAAGGGAGAATTTTGAGGTTAGTTCACTTGGAGGCCTCATGGTTGAGTTGCCGGAAAAAACTAATTTTAGATTCGTGATCAGCGCCCCAAAAAACCCCCGTATGCAAAAATTTATAAAAATCGGCGTGTGTCCGTAAAGTAAAATATTACCCTAAATTTTATTAGTTATGTTACTATTTTTGGTAATTATTGTCTCGAAAGTTGCCTGAACTCCGATTTTGACCAAATTTGGTACACGGGTTTTTTTAGGGCGCTGATCACGAATCTAAAAAAAATCGGAACGTTTCATTTTCTAAAAATCCACCATTAAAGTTAAAAATTACACTAACCTTATTTACACTATACCTTCTTCTTTTTGCACAAAATTCTTGATTTTTACCCTAAATTGGCACACAATATTTTATAAACACCTTTGAAAACCTGTTTTTATATTTATTTTATACCTTTTTTTTATTGAATTGCAAACCTTTACTTTCAAACACCGCAACCATGTATACACTAGGGTATTTTTCTGCAAATATAACCTTTAAAACGTTTTAAAAAAATGGTTTTTAAAAGGTGTTTATAAAATATTGTGTGTGTCAATTTAGTGTAAAAATTATAAATTGTGCGCAAAAAAAAGTAAAAAGCGGTTAGTTTAATATTTAATTTTGATGACAGATATCTCAAAAACGAAACGTTTTCGAAAAAAAAATTGATCGTGATCAGCGCCCCACAAAATTTTTAGTTTAAGACGTTTTGTTGTTGAGATAAATTTAAAAATCAAACTAATCCCTTTTTCCCCATTCCTCCTCTTTTTTCACACAATTTTTTATTGTTATACTCAATTGGCCTACAATATTTTTTAAACTTATTTTTAAAACTTGTTTTTATATTTATTTTACGCGTTTTTATTATTTAATAGCAAAGCTTCACTTTTAATCGCTGCAACCATGTATACGCAAGGGATTTTTACGGCAAACATGGCGGCGACACCTGAAAGTAAGGCTTTGCAATTTATTGAAAAAGAGGTGTAAAATAAATTAAAAAAAGGTATTTATAAAATATTGTGTGCCACTTTAGTGTAAAAATAAGGAATTGTGTACAGAAATAAGGGGGAATATAGTGAGACTAAGTTTGGTTTGAGTTTCAAGTTTAATGATTAATATCTCGAAAACGAAACGTTGTCGACTAATTTTTTTAGAATATGAGATTCGTGATCAGCGCCCAAGAAAAACCCGTATACCAAAATTGGTCAAAATCAGCGTTGCCGCAACTTTCTAGCCAATTACCCATTTTAGTAATCCTCTTTTCAAAAAAATTTAAACAAAAAAAATCATTTAAAAAATGATTATGCAAATGAAAATCCCAATTGCTTTGTTACCAAAAATTTGGGGCATACAGTATAACGTACTGTGTTTAATTTAATCCTTAAATTTAAATTCGTACAGATTTTAATTTAGGTTCTGCAAAGTAAAAAATAAAACAATACTATAAATTAAACACAAAACAAAAACACCTGTAGTTGTCTTTGCGAAGGGGTCCTTTTATAGATAATATACAAAAAAGGCAAGATATTAATTTTTTTAAATAAATAATTTATTAGTAATGTTTTTAAAAAAGCAAAAAATATACCTAATTTTTACAAGCCTGTAACTTTTAATGTTTGTATGTTGTACCTATGTTGGTTCGGGTCAATTGTTGCCACTGAATTTTAAAGCAGTTGAGCTAAGTGACGTGATTTTATATCCAATGTGGCGGACCTCCCAAGATGGCGGACTAGTTATTTTTATGCACTTCCATGATAACGGTTTTAAATTAAAGGTTTTCGGAGAAGCATACGAAAAATAAAATAAAGTCACTCTAAATCCAATATGGCAGACCGCTCAATCAAAATGGCGTTCTAATATTTTTATGCACTTCTATGATGGGAGTATCAAATGCAAGGGTTTGCTAAGAGGAATACGAAAAATAAAATGACGTCACTCAATTCCAATATGGCGGACTTTTATCTATAAAGTAAAAAATAAGAATATATTTAATAGTAAGAAAACATTTTTAAAACAGGCTTCTCTTTACATGTATGTAAAAGAAAAAAAATATCTTTTAATTAAATTAAGCCCATTAGATTATTTCATTGCACAATTTATATAATATAAAAGATTTTCGCAAATTTTACCTATGTAGGTAAACAAAAATACAATGTGTAATTTGATCTTGACATAAGTAATTCTAAAAAAAGTTTTGTTTTTTTGTAAATTATGTAACTTTTGCGACAAGGTATTGTTAGTCTAACAAGTGTGACAATAAACACTGTGTTTCCAGCCAAAATTTGGCTCGTTTTGTCGTAAAATAGTCTCGTAGAATATCATTTAAGAAAAAAATTTCTAGGCAAAATCTTTCTCTTGTTTTATTCAAGTTTGTTGCGTTTATCGCAATTTCGTTCCTGACATTTTTTACAAAACCACTCGTCTGATGGCTGGTAGTTTTGTTGTTAATGTCATTCACGAAGACGTAACAAACTTGGGTATAATACAGTTTCAAGCAAATAAAATCGTTTACAAATATTTGTTCGCGCAAAGGTGAATTATATTAAGAACACTTTTAATTTTTCTTTTTACATTTATTTTCACTAAGATTCAGTCAGCATAAAAACTAGCTTGCCCGATAGATTTCATTTCTTAATATGTTTCGGAGAATGGGACTTAAATGAACTTAAAAAACCGAATATTTTATGCTTGATACTATTATTAATATCTTAGTATAAATAGCGTTGGAACGTATTAAATATATTAAATATTATTACTTTAATTTTCTATAGGACATAAATATAAACAAAAATGGATGTTGTGTAGTAGAAGATTTTAATTTCAGTGAATTTTAAATAGAATAGTGAAGTTAATTACCATTTAAATTATACCCTCAATTTTTCGGGCTAACGCCTCTTTTTAAGCTTAACGAAGGTGCGTATCCTTTAAAAGACTGCATTAAAGTAAATATAAGCAAATAATACTAAAAGTTAACATGACATAACTATTAATTTTTAACTATCTAAAATTGTATTAGATCTTGTCTCAAAATCTATTCTTTAATTAACATCTAACTATCTTGACTCTTAAAGTAAAGATAAAGGTTTGCGATGTATTTTTACTTGCTTCTTGATAAAAATAATTTTAAATGTACCAGAATACGTTCAATTTATTCTAAGATATCTCCATATCAAGATCACTAAACTTATTCGGGTAGTCTCCGAGATATTCCCTATTTCAACACCAATCCAACCTACTGTTTTTACCATTCGAATTATATTATCGAACCATTTATCTGGACACTGCAACCTATTTTCTCTTTGCTGAAAAAAAATCTACAAATCATACATCTTAATTTTCTTTCCAGCTTACAAAAGATTCTTAAAAACCCGTGTCCTAAAAATCAACAAGCTGGCCTCGAAAGCAAGAAAACAATAAAGTTCAACTACCTAAGAAGCTGAAGATTTTAAAAATTGTTTAAAAAAATAAGGTCTTGGCAATGATCCATGGAGAATATATGGATCGTTGGTTCTGGTTAGTTCTTGTTCGAGTGGCAGGAAATATTGTGTTACTTTACAATTTTACTTAAACTTTTGTTCACCCCTAACCTTCAAGAATAAAATTAGTATAGCCTTTAAAAAATCAGCAAAACTATTTGCTAATTTGCCGCAAATTTTATCCTTGAACCTTCCATTGATCCGCCTCAAGCAGTTTTCATTTACGAGCCTAGGGCCCGCTGAATTTGAATTTTGAACTTGCTCATGCGTCGAAAACTGTTTTAAAAAAGTATATGTTTTAAACGCCATAGAAAACCATCTAAAATAGGTAACAATGTTTAACTACTGTCAATCGATTGTTGAAAAAAGAATAATTTTAACGAAAGATATTGAACATTTGATGCAAAAATATTGCAGAATTATAGTATTTCGGAAATTTTTCACCTAAAACTCGGCTTCATTTCAAATAAAATAACTTTGTAATAGCTTAAACTAAAGGGAAAGTTGCCACCATGGGTGTGTTAGGTCAAGACCTAATACACCCATGATACGTTAGTTCTTAGTCTTTAGGCCTTTATGGACTCTGACAAGCTAAAAAAAATTACTTTACATAATTTCCTTAATGCTATTTAAGCTTTTCCTATGGATACGATTGCCTTAAGTACTTTAACCTTACTGTGTTAGATGACGAAACCGTTGTGTTTTCATCCGGCAATTTTATTAATTTTTTTAATGTTAAAACAAGGAAGATTCAATTTAGAAGAAGCGCTCTTGGAGGAGGAATCGGTCATATAAGAGTAAGAAAACATTATCAATATCCTTAAGTCCAAACTAAGTTAAAAAAAAAGCAAAATAAAGATAAAACATTTTTACTTGTAATCAACAACCTATGTGAATATGTAGGCTATTGATTACAGTTCCATACAACCTTTACCACCATCTTTAAACCTTAAAAAATGACGATTTCTCTACACGAATTTTCATCCCCATTTGTACCCCCTAAGGAATGTAATTCCAATGATGTTAAAAGAAATCATTTTAAATAGTTATTAGTAGCCTACATACAACATACCAATTTTCATACTTTTAGACCGGAAATGACAAAGTTACATACACACTTTTACCCCACATTCTACCCCTTTAGGGACGGATGTTTCCTAAAATCCTTTTTTAGGTCAGGTCTTCTTCTTATTATTTACCTTCCAGCCAAATTTTATTTTCATAAGTCAAGTAGTTTTCGAGATTTTGCCATAAGTCAGTGAAAACTACTAAATCGAATTGGATGACATCTTTACTCTTTCCTAAGTTGAACTAAAAGTAAGCTAATATAAAATAATAGTCACAAGTCAATTAATAGTTTCGGAGTGGTGCGTTGACAAACATACATACATACATACAAAGATATTGAAATACAAACATACAAGCATACAAAATACAAACAAACAAACATACATACACCTATAAAATTTTGTATATTTTTTTGGAAGACCTCATAGATTATCATTAGCATGCGTATGCATCATGGGAGCTATGAGAACAACCCCAACCGCAGCCCTGGAAGTGCTGCTAAGCCTGCCGCCACTCCACCTTTAACACACAGGGAGAAGTAAAGGCGGTACTTTATAGACTCAAACGAGGTCAAAGTCCAATTATAGGACATCAAAGAATCTCAAGATGGGAAATAAAGGAGGACCAAGAGGTCAGCTCATTATTTGAGATGCCCTCAGACAGGTCATTACCTCGTTTCATCTTCAACAGACACTTTCGGATTGTCATACCAGATAGGGAGGACTGGAAAGAAGGCCCTCCAATCAAAGCCGATCATATCTGGTATACAGATGGCTCCAACACCAACAAGGCATTAGGAGCTGGCATCTATGGAGACAAGCCTAGAGAAAAGATAACCTTGAGTCTTGGTCAGCACGCCACGGTTTTCCAAGCGGAAATCGCAGCAATAATGCATTGCGCCGTGCGGATTAAAGAAAAAGGGAGTAAAGGAAAACACATCGTCATTTACTCAGACAGCCAAGCGGCCCTGAAGGCCATTAGTTCTCCAAAAGTTAATTCCAAGCTAGTGGGGGACTATATACAGGCCTTGGAAAAAGTCGGCTTGGCAAACAAACTTACTGCAGCCTGGGTACCAGGCCACGGGGGCCATCCAGGTAATGAAGAGGCCGACGACCTAGCCAAAAGAGGATCCGCCATGGAAATGATAGGCCCCGAGCCATTCTGTGGAATTTCGGCAGGCCTCTTTAAAGCATCTATTAAGAGCTGGGTAGACAGAGAGTCTCAAAGCTGGTGGGTACAAACACCAGGGCAACGACAGGCAAAGCAGTTCATTAAGACCTGCTCGGCCAAGTTTACCTCGGATCTACTGAGCCACAGTCGTAAGGTCGTAAGGATAACGGTAGGTCAACTAACAGGACATTGCAAACTCAACAAGCACCTGGAAAGAATAGGCCTGGTGGCGGATAGCCTGTGTAAGTTCTGCCAGGAGGCTGAAGAAACAGCCGTACATGTGTGGTGCCACTGTGCACACTATGTAGGCTTAGGTATTTATCTTACTTTTTTTAATTCCGGTGGTGACTATACTACAAAAGAATTCGTACTATAGTACAAAAAAATCAAAACGCATGAAAGCGACAAGAGATTGACGTACACTGAGAATAGATAATTAGATAGTTGACACTGAGTATACTTACTGAACAACTGGTGCCTTAGTATCACTGGAGAGGTCTATCAATAAAGCTGGCTAGATCCCATTGTGGACCCTCGCTTAACTAAAATTGTTCTATTGACCAATTTTTAGCATTGCTTTATTATTTTTTATATTTTCATAATGGTTTATACCTGCTGCTTCCCTAACATTATCTTTAATATTTATTGTTAACTCTTTTCAGAAAAATCCAAACCCGGAATTTTCGTATTTTGCAGTTGCAGAATGTGGAGATATACCAATAATTATAATGTATGTGTGGCCTACATTAGAAATAGTATGTGTTTTAAAGGGTGGAGCTCAAAGAACCTATACCAATATGGATTACAAGTAAGTAACTAGCCCCATTTTAAACTAGCAGATACAGACCAGACACTTTAGTGAGAACCTGAGTATCATCAAAATTTATGTTGTGGTCCGTGCTTGTTAAAGTGTGTTTTGCGACGGCTAATTTTTCAATCTGTCCCTGGCGGCCGTGCACTTTGTGCTCTTTTATACTTGTGTTAATAGACATTTACGTATTCCAATATACCCACTGCCGCAAGTACAAGGTATTCGATAAACTCCTGAACATAAAAGAGGGTCCCTTTTGACCTTGGCCGATCTTAGAAATTCCTTTACTTTGCTTGTCGGTTTGTAGATGGTTTTTATATTTACCCTATGTAGTAGGCGAACTATTCTGTCTGTTACCTCTAAAATATAAGAAAGGAAGCCGTTTACTTTGGAGTGACTTTGCTCCTTGGTTTTATAAATTTTCTTTATTTGCATTGTTTTGCGTATCTCCTGCTCTAATTATCCATTGGCTTATTAGC
Source organism: Listronotus oregonensis (assembly GCA_019359885.1). Classification (NCBI taxonomy): domain Eukaryota; kingdom Metazoa; phylum Arthropoda; class Insecta; order Coleoptera; family Curculionidae; genus Listronotus; species Listronotus oregonensis. The sequence continues at coordinate 7,911 of JAHBCN010010200.1, read as the reverse complement.
GCGTTTTTTAAGTGGTTTAATTCTGTATCGATTTCATTAAGTTCACAAATTCTTCTTGCTCTTTCTGGAAGAGTTTTGATGATACCGAATATTTGGCAAGGATGGTGGTTGAAGTGTAGGTAGCGGTCGGTTTTCTGTAGACCGTGTGCCACAGATGCCTTTCTCTTCGTGTAGGTAAAACATCCAGGAAGGTTATTTTGTTATTTTGGTCGGTCCCCATTGTGAATTGGATGTTTACGTATATTGTAGATGTGATCAAGAATTTCTGAAGTTTTTTGGATCTACGGTTCTAAATTACAAAAGTTTCATTGACATACCGGAACCACACTTTCCGTTTTTATGGGGCAAATTTTTCTATAAAAAAATTTGCTACTACTGGGCTCAAGGGGCTTCCCATTGCTACTCCTTCGGTTGCTCATAAATCTTTTCGTCCCATGTAAAATATGTAGTCTTTTTTTTTGTTATCTTTGGACAGTCCACGAAGGCTGATGCCTAAGTACTAACGTACCGTGGGTGTCTTGTGTCGTCAGGTAATGTCTAAAAAGATTGGAGATGTTTACTAATGAATCATCCTCTTCAAGTTTTGGATCTTTAATTTTTGCCATAAAATGACTTGAATCTTTGACGTACATCTCAATTTTGTGTAATATATACATGCAAAAGCGATGTTAAATGTTTATTGTGTGTAAACAAAATATTTTTTTTATATTTTAATGAAATTTGTGATTAATTTGACAATTCAAAAAAAGTAAAAATAATTTTAATAATATTTTATTTTAGTCCTGATGGTGACCTCTTGGTTTCACAAAGTGGCGAACCAGACTACCTGATCACAATATGGGACTGGCAACACCATACAATCTTACTAAGAACAAAGTCTTACGTTAATGACGTATTCAGGGTAAAGTTTTCACCCTATGTAGCTGGGCAACTAACAACTTGTGGTAAATAATCGTTTAGTATAATATTGGGACATATACTGAGTGTCTTATGTAGGTTTAGTATAAAATAAAAATATCGTTTGTTTCATCTTTAGAAGAAAGATAGGATATCCCATGCAAATTAAAAAGTGATTTAATATTGGCTTTCCTAATAATTTTAGAGAAAAATGTTTTTGAAATTTCTCAAAGAGCTTTAAGAAATAGCAAAAACAAAGTGAGTTTTTCATATAATATACAGGGTGTCCCAGAATGTGTGGAAATTCACGAAATCTAATAGAAAACCAAAAAATATTATGACAAGTTCCCATAAACTATTTTCCTATGACCCTCCCCTACGGAGATACAGGTACATAACGGTCGACCCTGGAAATCGTTTTTGTTTAAATAACTTTTAAAATATTAGGCGTAATTTAATTTTTAATATGATGGTTACTAGATAAGTCTCTTAAAATGAACCCATTAAATCATATTTGGCTTATTTAGTTTGCCAGGGACGGACTAGCTCTGACACAATAATAGCAATTTTTTTAACACCCTGTATGATAGAGGCTCAACAATATTATTTTTGGATAGCTTTAATCTTAAACTAAAAAAAAAAGTATTCCTGATTGACATCGACAAAATCAACTGTTTACGAGAAATTAAATATCATGGTTGGTAATTTTTTTACATTGTTTTCTAATTGTACGTCAATATTAGGGGAAGCAATTTTTGGGTCCATTTTAAGAAGAAAACTTAATAGGAACATATGTCCTAAACGTCTTAACTTTTGAGATACAGGGTGGTAAAATTTTCAAGAATAAATCATTTATTATTAATATTCAAATTTGGCATAAATATACTATGTATCAAGAAGCATTTTTAAGTGTAACACATTTTTTTTTTTAATCCAACAGTGGAGTTCATGCAGAATTTGACCTGACTATTTTGGCAAATAAAAAAAAATGTGGTACACTAAAAAAAGGAAATCGATACATAGTACATGTCTGCCAAATTTCATTAAAATATCTATAGTGGTATTCCAGATATTAATAATAAACGATTTATTTTTTTAAATTTTATCACCCTGTATCTTAAAAGTTAAGGCCTTTAGGACATACATTCATATGAAGTTTTCTTTTTAAAATGGACCCAAAAATTGTCTCCTTAAATATTGACGTACAATTATAAAACACCCTGTATAATGTAAAAAATTACCACATATGATATTTTTTTTCTCGTAAACAGTTGATTTTATCGACGTCAATCAAGAATACCTTTTTTAGTTTAAGGTTATAGCTATCCAAAAATAATATTGTTAAGCCTTTATCATACAGGGTGTTAAAAAATTGCTATAATTGTGTCAGACCTAGTCCGTCCCTGGCAAACTAAATAAGCAAAATATGATTTATTGGGTTTATTTTAAGAAAACTTATCTAGTAACCACCATATTAAAAAAATATTAAATTACGCCTAGTATTTTAAAAGTTATTAAAAAAAAAACGATTTCCAGGGTCGTCCGTTATGTACCTATCTCCGTAGGAAAGGCTCGTAGGAAAAAAGTTTATGGGAACTTGTCATAATATTTTTGGGTTTTCTATTAGATTCCGAGAGATTGGCCACATATTCTGGGACACCCTGTATAATTTCCGTTATCATTGTCTAATAGGTTGTTTTATTATGGTTAAATAATACGGGGTTAACAAATATTGCAGTTAGGTGTTACAGCTTTAATTTTGCATTTTTGTACTTTGAGGACTTTGTTGAGGTTAAGTGTAAACCTTAATTGGATGACATTGTACAAACTGCCCTTAACAAACTATTAATTATCATTAAAATAATATAATCCTTAGCATAATTAGTAATCTATATAGCAACATCTATATTTTTAAAAAATCCCAAATAAAATGGATATTTTATTAACTACAGTACAAAAAGTATCACTTCTTTACATATCATTACCGAATTTCCTAAAGATGGTAAAACCGTTCCTAAGACTTTTTAAGAGAGCTGTTTTAAATTATTAATTTTTTTAGGAATTGCTCACATTAAATTTTGGAAAATGGCCTCCACATTTACAGGTTTAAAGTTAAAGGGTGAAGTTGGTCGATTTGGTAAAACTGAATATTCGGATATTATTGGTGTGTTACCTATGCCCGACTCAAAAGTAAGTATAAATGTATCCGATTTTTTTACCCTCATAACTTGTTCATTTGATATAGAAGAAAAAATAGCCAAATTTCCCAAGTTAATGATTAAAAAAAAACACTTTTACTCCTCTTTTTAAAAGGATTTATTGGTGATTTTGGTCAATTGTGTACAAAAAAAAATTAAAAAAGAAATACCGCAGAGGATATTGTATAATTAATTAGGACCATCTAAGGAATTAAAAGCAGAGATTAAAGTTTTTTAAGACTTACAAGCATTCCCAATAGGCATTGCATTTCTTATGAATGTATATTTTTAAAACGTCTGTCACTTAATTCACGATTTCTTTAAGGTTGTTTCAGGATGTGACTGGGGCAATATTCTTGTGTGGGACGACGGTCTTATAACATTTGAGGTGTTTCGGTCTCTAAGAAGAAAATGTCACGATGCACCCATCGTCCAGTTTTATTATTTAGAAGGAGAATTATGGACAGTAAGTAAAGTAGAACTTAAGTAGGCTTAAATAGGTATAAAAAATCAAATTTTAAAAAGCAGAGGGTAGAAAAATATTTTTTATATTTGAAAAATACACGGTTCCTTGAAAGTTTAACTTCTTTTTGTTAACTGAATCAAATAAGGTCAGGTTGTGTGCAACAAGGTTTGTCATTAGGTATATAATTTGTAAGAACCAGTAATAGTAAAGAGCTGCAAGGTTTGTAAATTTTTTGCCCCCTTTTTTATAAAGTGCTCTAAAATAAACTTCAAACCCACGGTTTCTAAAATTATTTCCAAGCCTATGTTCATCAGGGATAATGTAGGTTTTCTTTTCTTTCTCAATATACAGGATGTCCCAACTCTATATATACGTATACCGTGTTAGCTTTGGTCTTCATGTATGGATTATACCTGCCGACAACAATGAAACTGCGGATCAGTAGGTATTAAAGGACCGAACATAAAAGATTTATAATTTATTGTTTATATAGGTAGGTATAATCTTAAAATTACATTAAGATATTAAATATATGCAAAGTTTTAATAAATTTATAACTATATAATCTATATATAATTACATTTTTAATCTAAATATCTAAATCTAATTTTGTTTCACTATCAGAGTCATCATTGAAATTAATTACAATAGGATTTATTTTATTTTGTATAGAAATGTAAGAGTCCTCAATTTTTATAATGTGCTGTACTAAATTTTTTCAGCTCTCAACTGGTATGTTAGTAATTACATTTTTTATCACATTTATAGCACTGGGACTTAAAGTAGGTGTAACATTTTCTACTTTGATCTTACTTGGTTCCACAAATGCTCTATTGGGTTAAACATACAGTGATACGGAGGAAGACGTAGGACAGTATGCCCAGCCTGTTCAGCCAAATTATTGCACATTTTGTTTTTTAAGTACATATGAATTTAGGACTTTCAAAAGTTGCGCTTTTTTGTAACTGAATTCAAAAAAAATATAATTTTCTAACAAATATTTCTGGATTTTAGTTTTTAAACTTAATGAAGCTGGTGCTTTGTGTAGCAGACGGCTGTGGTAGCTTGCGTTATCCATGACAATAACACTGTTGTTTGAAATATTTTTTAAAAGATAATTTTGAAACCAATTTTCAAAAAGTTCTGCTCTTGTATCCTCATGATAATCCAAGCTAGAATCCTTAATATTGTTTGCAGGCAACAGCAAGCAATTTGGGACAAATTCGTCTTCTGAACCAGCGTGTATTATGGTAATGCGTTTTCCTTTATTTGAAGGTGCTAAATACATAATACAGAAAAAAACTTAAAATAAAAAATGTGTGTTTGGTGACACTAATTTTAGTAATGGTCTTGGAAATTACACAGGATGTCTCAGAAACAGAGTTTCCATTGTTAATGCCCTGTATATTTGCCAAATTTTGACTCTGTCAAATACACTATACACGACACTAAAAGAGGTATTTTAAAATAATTATAACAAAAAATAGTACTAAAAACGGTCAGCAGTTTACACATTTACCATAGGATGTTATGTTAATTGATTTTATTTTCTAATTGTTTTTAATTATTACATGAGTAAATTAGATAATACTACAATTATAGTATTATACACTTATTTTTAATATACATTTTTAATGTAGACTTGAAAAGAGTGAAAATTTGGCAAAATATACAGGACGTTCTATTTAAAAAAAACATACTTAAGAATGAAAACTCTGTTTTCGGGACACACTGTATATTTACCAATACTGTTAAAAAAATTAGCGTTACTAAACATATATTTTTAATTTTTTTTTTGTATCATAACAGAAGCAGATATATTTACTGTATAAATAGAGTTGCAACACTCTGTATTTAGTATATTGGGCAGCTATACTCTATCAAACGCCTTTGTTAAGTCAAAATCGTACTCATAAGCAGGGTAGCTGAATTTATGGCCTTCTTTTTTTCCTGTTTTATCATAAGCAGTCCATCAGTTACCGATCTGTTCTTCCCGAATTCTTGTTGTTCAGTTTTTCTATTATTTTTTAATTATGGTAAATTTGATTATGCTTTTGACTATACTGTTGAATAATGTCATATGGTGGTGCAAAGCAAAGTTATTTCTTTGTAGTTCACTGATTTGATTTTTAGTTCTTTTGTAAAAATTGATATGTTGGTACTTTTGTTTTATTCTGTTGGTGTGTGATTTTGTATACATTAATAAGAGGCTAAGGGTGTGCGAATATTTCAATTATTTGAGGCAAATTCAAATAATGCGAACTATTTAAATAGTTCGAATTATTCGAATAGTTTGAATTATTCGAATAATTCGAATTATTTGAATAGTTCAAATTATTCGAATAGTTTGAATCATTCAAATAGTTCGAACTATTCGAATAGTTTGAACTATTCAAATATATAGAAATATTTAAATGATGCAAATCTTTTAAATAATTGGAACGAAATAAAAAACTTTTCTCTAAATATTCAAAAATAGGAATTGATTTGGGCAGCAATTTTGAAAGGTTTGTGATAATTTGAAATTATCAGTGTATTTGAATACAACTTATTAATATTGAATCTACAACATTGGAAAGTTGTTGTGGTGGTTACTTATTGTTGAGTTATTATAATTTTTATTTACTGTTCATATTCTAATCTGTAACCTGTTTTCTTGCCGCCGTGCAATGTTTATGTTTTGGGAATCGAATATCGATCCGTTTTTTTATTCATTCTTGGCGGGTTCTATGTTTGGGTATTTTTATTAGTTAAAGCAGTCTTGAATAAACCTTTTTAAATAGACGGTACGGACTTTTTTTTTTGCGTTAAGAAAAAAGATATCACGAATAGGTTATGGGCCCAGTTTACGTAGTTTCGGGGATTTAAGTTGTTGGTTGTTTATTTTTTGTGAGTTGGGATCGCGCGGTGTATAATTTGTTTTACGTTTTAAAAACAAAATAACGTACAGTCATTATGGACGGCGATAAGGTCCAGGTTAGCGATGGGCATATTCGGATGATTTTAATATTCGAATATTCGTATTCCGGAAGATCTTCATATTCGGAAAATCATTCGACATATGAAAATTGACCGATCAACGTCAGTCGGTATTCGATATATTGCCCGACCGCCAACCGTCGACTTACCCCGAAGTCGAAAGGTTTGCTTTCAAATAACGAATTATTCCGGATAAACGATTCGGAAGATGAAAAATTAATTATTTTGTTTCGGCTTTTAATTTCAGTCGACTATTATTGGGTTGATGTTGTGTTCGCATACGTTTTTTGTACGTTTTAAATTTGTTTTGCTGTTATTGGTGGTGCGGGGGAAGTTTTGTTTTCGTTTTAATTCGTAATTATTGGTGTGGTGTATGAATAGTATACAGTGGCCGCCAAAAAAAGTCGACATTTTGTGGAAAATTTTTATTTTTATGAATGAACCGCGAATTGAATGAACTATCATCCGATAAGTAGCGGTTTATACCCAGTTGATTGGAATACGAATATTCGAAAGAAATATTCAATCATTCGAAAAAATTTCATATTCGAATACGTTCAAAAAATCATTCGGAAGGTTCCATCACTAGTCCAGGTAGAAAAGCTCCGGGATTCGTAACTGGCCGCATGGAGTTTGTTATTCGGACTTCATTGGACTGTAACAATGCCTTAGATTTTGGAAGGTACGATTGTTAAAAAACCCACTAGTGCGGGCGAAGAATTGAACAGGTGGCTTAAATTGGCAGAGTTGCTAAAAAGTTAATTGTGACTACCGTAGAAGGAAACCACTACAGTTTTTAATGAGTTGTGAAAGTGCAGCTGAAAAAGTGGCTGAAACTACATGCTGTGTATGATTTTAAAATCGGAAAAAACTTTGTCTTTGGTGCAAAAGCAGTTTTTGGGTTTTAAGTGGGACACAACTGTTCTGTTGGGAACATATTGCAAAATTGGAACAGATGAATAATCGTATGAAAAAATTAGGAGGTACTATACCGGATTCTATGCTCTTACTAGAATCTTGTTTTATACTTCCAAAGGAGTACCAACATTTTCACAGTGTTGGGATTCCAACTGATCCAACTTCCGTACTTTGGAAAACCTAACAACACGGTTATTAACGGAGGAGCAAAGACTTCAAAATCTGACGACCTAGACAAGACAACAGCATTATTTTTTGAAGGAAAGTTGGTGAAAGATTTAAACAGAATGTTTTGAAGAAAGTGGCTGGTTGTTATACATGGGAAAACGAGATCATCTACGAAAGGATTGTCCAGGTTGTTTTAAGTGGGTTCGAAGAGACATATCGCAAAACACCGCCCAAAAGAGTGGAAAAATGGGTCCAAGGTAGACCCAGCATTTTGTGGGTTATCAA
>JAHBCN010010199.1:0-32576 GCA_019359885.1 Listronotus oregonensis | reverse complement strand
GTTTGCCCCGACGATATTCTAAAACATTTATACATTTTTGTAATGTTTCTAATGTAAATTTAATTGTTTTTTGCAAAGTTGTTTCACCACAAAATACCCCTTTATATTTTTAACCATAGTCAATATTTCTAAACTTTTATTCACATAATTTATATTAAAATCACCAAATAAGCAAATACGTTGGAAATACGTTGTAAACAATATCATACCACGAACAAGTCTGTGTGATCAGCTGTCATGGCGTCAGGGCAACAGAAACCAGAGTGGGGACGGGGAGAGAGTAATAAAAGAGAAAAAGTGAGAGAGGAATAGAAACGCGGAGAGGGGAATATAGGACCCGTAGCTGCACGCATTAAATTTTATCGATGAATATTTGTTACTTCGGCTTGTGGAAATCGTCAGATTATATTTTTTTCGTAATCCTTGAATTATTCCCTTCAAAATAAAAAAAAATTTAGCCACGCTCGAGAATGTCACGATGATTTTTTTTTTACAAATAGCCCCCCCCCTTTTTACGTCACTCTCAAATTGTCAGATTAGTGGAATATACACGTTTTAGCATGTAACTAATTTCCCCCGCCTTAATCTGACGCGCTCGAGGATTTCAGATGATCAATTTTTTTTTACTAATCTGATCATTTATCCTTGACGGGCGGTCATATATGGGGCTCATATTTGGGGAAGTACTTAACCGGGTACAAGGTATCCCGTATATTAATCCCCCGCGCTTTAATAAATCCTAAACCCCCCTTGGGCCCCCCTACTATAATTATCAAAAAAAAATTGATTTATATATTAGTTAAATAATTAAATTATATTTGTACAATTTTCCCATAATAGTTTTTCGTAACATAACATATGATGTGCATTAATCGGCATGTCGGCTGTTGACAAATATCTACAGATCATTTTCATTAAACAAATCTGATCTTATGAGTACGAAAACGTTTTAAATTGACTTCTAGACGCATCACTGATTTTATATTAGGGTTTTTAAAAATCATTGATACGTGACATAATCATTAAGAAGTGTGAAGCTAGGAAGATTTAAACCGTGGGCATATATAATTTACCAAAACCAATATCGCAGAGATTCCCTAAACACAATTAACTTTTTTTAAATATAACTGTCTACTAACTAGCTAAAAGCAACAAAATTCTCTAAATATATTTCAGCTAGACAATTTTTTGCTCTGGAGCGCAATTCGGTTAAATCAGTAAATTATTTAAAACAATAACTTTATATTTATTATAAAAAAAATGTCAAGAAAATTGCCTATTAACAAGCAAGTTTAATAGTCCACAGTACAGAATACATACTATTAAGTAAGCTGATTTGATGGAATTTAAAAAACATTTTGTCCGACAAAAATACTGCAGCAATCAGTTGGTAAGACTGACATGCCAAATTTACGAGGTTATGCCCGACAAATTCATTTCTGCGATTTTCCAATCCGACGCCCTAAAAATGACATTATGACAACATTATGTTTTGCAATTAATACATGTCGAACAAAAAAAAAACAGATGATCTATTAAAACAAATTATAACATAACTTCTTATTGTCCGACAAAAATAGTGAGTCTTAGAGACAATCCGACAGAAATCACGTAAAAAATGTAAAAAATAACGTACCCACTATTACTATTATTTCTATAATTTTTATATGCATGATAGGATTTAAATTTTAAAGAATAATGTAAAAGCATTTATATTTAATAAAAAAATTCCCTTTTTAAGATTTAATTTTGTGATAGCAAAATATTTTTACCTTATATTTGGAAAATCAAAAAAAAACATCGAAAAATATCTAATAAATTCAAGTTATTTGAAAATAAAGATACTTATTTTTAAAAAAAAATTGATTAATAAATTAATGAAAAAATTTTTTTTAAAAAATTTTTTGGGGGGTTCCCCCGAGGACTTTTACTTGAAAAAGTTCTTAGAATGTCAAAAAAATTATTTTGTGTTTTTTGTTTAATTATTTTCATTATTTTTTTACTTACATTAACTTGTTTTCCATATTTTTAACTTAACCTACTTTTCAAATACACGCGCTTATTTACTGTACGATCCTAGACAAACTTTGAGTAATATTTAAAAAGTCCTTAATAAAAATCTAAAGCCGCGTTTACACCAAATTTTTCCACTAAGTTTTCCACAAGTTGCGGCAATTTGTTGCTTTTTTACAAAATATAGCAATTTTTTTTTTCTTCCACTTGGGGGGGAACCAAATTTTGGTTTGTAGAAAACTAAAAGTTGTCAATTTTTAAAATTGCTCTTCTTATTGGAGCAACAAGTGGAAGTTTTTTTTTTGAAAACTTAAAAGTTGCTCTTCTCAACTTTAAAGCAAAATGGGAAAAATTATTGACAAAAATTTTTGGGTTTGATTTAGGCGGGGGTTCTCCACTGGTTTTCTACAAGTTGATTGCGCAAAGCGAGCAGCAACAAGTCATCCATTTTTTTGTTGTCAACTTTCATTGATTTTTACCGACATTCCGCGGAAAACCAAAATTTTGTGGAAGATTTGTTTTTCCACAAGGGGAAAAAAAAAAAAAATTTTAAAATTTTGTAGAAAAAAACCCCAAATTTTTGGGTTTTTAGAAAACTAAAAGTTGTCAACTTAACGTTCCCCCTTTTAAATTGGAGCAAAAAATTTGGGAAATTTTTTAGAAAACTAAAAGTTGCTCTTCTCAACTTTAAAGCAACAAGTGGAAAACTTAAAAACAAACAATTGGCTTTGATTTAGGCAGGAGTTCTCCACTCGTTTTTAAAATTGCTTGCGCAAAGCGGGGCAAAAAGTCTTCCACTTTAGTTTTCAACTTTCTTTGATCTTTAAAAACATTCCGAAAAAACCCAAAAATTTTTTGGAAGATTTGTTTCTCCACAAGGGAAGAAAAAAAAAGTTGCTGAATTTTGTAAAAAAAGCAACAAATCGCCGCAACTTGTGGAAAACTTAGTGGAAGACTTAGACGTGGTTTAAAAATAAAAAAGTTTACCACAAAAAAATGGAAGATTAGTTAAAAAAAGCAACTTTTTTTTTGGGAAATTTTTTGTTTTCTACAAACAATAAATTGTCAATTTTTTTTTTGTCAAATTTGGTGAAAAAGGGGCCTTGTTTTTCGGTCGTAAGATATATCTTACAATATATTGGGGTTTGCAACTTTTTTTTTAAAGTCATAGACATAGTTTAGGTTTGAGAGTAAATCTAATGAAAACTACAAATTACAAATTTATTTAAAAAAAGGTTAAAAAAATTACCATTTTTACAGTAAATAGTCTAAAGGGGGGCCCAAAAAGTTCTAATCCAAATATCTGATAGGAAATTAATTATTTATTTATGCGGGGGGTTTATGCATTCCATCGCGTATGCAACTATACACATGTCAGAATATCCGCCCAACCACATGATTACTACATCCCCAACAAAACCACACTTTTTCATTAATAAAAAACAAAGTTGTTCATTGAGTGCATTTGAAGCATCCGGGAACCTCTTTTGTTTTTCTGTTGATTGTTATTCATCGTCAGTTCACCTAGTTATTGTCATTTATGAAGTTATGATACTATTGCATTATAAGTTTGGCAATGCTATACCCAGAATTTTAATATTCTAGTTATTTATTCTGTAAAAATTATATTTATGGATAGGTTGTTGCGTTTCATCCGTATCGGAGGGCAATTTGCATAAATTTTCTTGGGCTTATTTTTATCTTCAGATTGTTAATTTTTTTTTTAATCAAGAAAAAGTAGCTCTTTACTTAGATCTCTGAGAAAAGAGGTATTTTGGGTGTCCTCAGTTGAAAATTATAATGTTTTACTTTAAAAATATCTGGATTGTCAAAACGTTAATAATTTTGAAAATCAGAAAAAATAGTGACTAGGCGACCATTATACTACTAAAAAAACATCACATTATAGTCTATAACTATATACTAAAACACATGAAATTCAATTAGCACGGTTGTAATAGTTATGAAAAAAATATTTCCCTTTTTTTTTCCGGAGTCCCCGTCTATCAGAAGGCTATTACATTTAAATAAACGTCATTTTAATAGTTTTCCTTATTTTTTTCACATATATAATGTCAAATAATTATAAACAAATTCGCTAAAAAGCTACTAACATATTATGTGCCATTTTTTAAAAAATTAGATTTATTTTCGAATAGGCCCCTAGCAATTTTTTCTAATTGACCTTTATACCTTAGTAACACTTCTGCCAAATATTTTTTTTACACAAAACCGCAAACGGGGGATTTAAATAACGTGTGACATTACAATGTTCCATTTACGCAGATGGAATTTCGACATGCCGGAAAACACAGCGCTGCCACATTTTATTTATGAAATATACCATATGTTTAAAATTAGAATCTAGAAATAAATTTATTACCGTAATTGTACATTATTTGACAGTTTTTTTAATACACTAAGATTTAACTGTTTTTTTTTTTTGAATCATAATATTCAGATTAGTTTTAGTGTATTTTCATCATTTTTTTGTTACGTGATGCACTTCTTATTTTGTTCCGATTTAGGCATTAAAAAACAAAATAATATAAATAAATAAATAAAGTATTTATTACACAAGGAAACGAAATATACCTATAAAATATAATACAGAAATTATGATACTCTAACATAGAAATATTTTTTTTATATTGCATTGATTTTAGCACTCGTAAATCTGGATCAAATTTCCTCCAATTCTTAATCTTCTTTAAACCCTCTTTGGCAAATAATATTAAAGAGATGGTTGTATTACGATCGTTAGTTTTAATGCAATAAATAGCTGAAAAAAATATTTTGTATCTTATGTTCGAAAAGCAAGCATTTGTTTTGCAAAAAAGGAAATGTGATGTGATAGAATAATTTCCTATCGTTCTACCTTAATAAGCTTACTTACTGTATGCCAGAACCCTGTGACACACCACTTGTATTGCTGCATGAAGCAAGTTTAATACACTAGGTTCTAGTTTCATCTCCCCGATTCGAGACCATCCATTAATTACGTGGGGCGATTTTGGCGATTTTTCACCACCTCCCCTCTTGGTGAGATATCGTGAGATTTGGCTCGACTTTCTCCCCCCTCCTAATCTCCCGTGAGATTTTTTAAAATGCATATTTTTAAGGGAAAATACGTTAATCTGTGCGTGATTGCGTTAGATTTAAAAAAAACTATAATTTGCTTAATTATTTTAATTTAGGACTAGTTGACTAGTATTTAAAACTACTTAGACCGTAGTCTAGAAGCACAGTCAGAAATTATCATTGTGTAAGGTTAGCTTATTGTACTAGCTTGTGTAGGATTACCTATATATTAGTGGAGAAAAACGTTTTACTTATTTTAACCCAGTTTTCTCGCAATTTTACAACGTTTCTTGAGGAAAAAAAATTACGTGATATTTGCGGAGATCTCCCCTCTCCCCCCCGTGAGATTAGGTGAGATTCGGCTCGCTTTCCCCTAAATGCCTCACGTAGTTAATGGACGCCCCCTTTCTTGTATTCATTATCGGATCATAACACCTTTCAAAAAAAGAATAACGGCCGAGTGATGATCGCGTTGTTAAATTTTGCAATGGACTTAGCAATTGTTAAAAGTTAACAACGGTTTAGAATGTTTAACAAAATGTCAGATTTTGACAGGTTACCTACTAAAATCATTGAATAACACTGACAATGACGTTTTGTTAAACATTCTAAACCGTTGTTAACTTTTAACAATTATTGCTAAGTCCATTGCTAAATTTAACAACGCGATCATCACTCGGCCGTAAATCTAGTAAATGTGGAAACGCTTGGCACATGCACTTGATTCGTGTTGTCACGACCAATTACAAGTCGTTTTGGTCTGACTTTATATTTAAAGAGCCTAAAAAAAGATATTTAGCAGTGGTTCTTAAATGAGCAAAGGGATTTAACGTGTTTTTTAATTTAAAATTCGATTCAAAATAAATTTTATGCGAGCGGGGTAGGTATTGGGTATCGTAACTTCTTTTTGTTTTAAACAAGTCTAAAAAATAATCGAAACAGTGTTCCGTAAATCCCTATTATAAGTCTCATTCATAAACCTGTGGGTAGTCTAGTTGTACTGTTCGGTGTACTGTATGGTGTGATGTCGTCATGTCGACCCAGTTAGTGAAAGTACACGTCGACAATGGAAGGAAATAAACATATTGTACTTTATGGTGAATGAAGCATTTCATGTGGGGTTTTGCAGATAAATTTTAACATTATTTCTAGGAATCAGTGTAAAACGCATTGCATTATTATTAAACGTAACTAGCTTTCTAGCCACATGGTGTAAAAAACTATGCATATTTAAAAAATTTAAAAATATATCCATTTTTTGCCCCAATCATAGAAGTTACTAATTAATATATTTGTACAATGATAAGTAAGTTTAGGGTACAATTAAAACTTTAACATACCCTTGGTTTTGTATATTTTCTATACCAGTAGCTCGATTTAAAAAAGCTTTCCATACTGTCAAATTATTTCTCAAGAATGTTTGCAGTTAAAGAAAAAAATTAATTTTTTTATATAATGTAAACTGTAAATAAAAATCACCCACCATGTTAATTCTAAATATGTGTGTCAACTTTTATCTACGTTTAGATAGTAATCAAAATATAACTTTAAAAGAGTTACCTTATTACCAATATTTACATATTTTCCGCATAGACCTAGTTTTAACTTATAACAATATATAAAATAAGGATTTTAAAACAGTCAGCAGAAATCTAATATAAAATAGATAACTGCACCGAATGTAAAAGAGGTAGTCCGGGGTCTAGAGTTCCTGGAGTTCCTGGGTGGAGGTCGGTAATCGGGTTCACAGTACAGAATAGGTCCTATCAAGTGATTATTAAATACTTGAAACCTTTTGGGTAGGTTCCTTTGACAAGTCCGACAAAGCTTTATAACTTTTCTCTAAATTGCTGCTTTTTCGAGTGGGGGATTTCGAATTTATGACTTATTGTTTGGCAATAATTATTTACTTTATTTAATACATTTGTTATCTGATTTATAGAGAAACTCTAAAAACACTTTGTCCAACAAAAATACTGCTGCAATCAGCTTGTCCGACGCTCCAAACAGGCCGAATTTACGAGGTAATGTTTTTCAATACATAAATAATCCATTGTTGCTCAACTATTTAACATTTATTTGTGTAATCAAGCGGTCATAGTGTCCGACAAATTCATTGCTGCGTTTTTTCAGTTCAACAGCCTAAGTATGACATTTTTATAAGGTTATGTTTTGCGACTAATACATGTCTAATTTGAATTTTTTTTCACTTTTAAATAGATGATAGAATGAGTTTCTAATCATGCCGACAAATTATTTGCTAAAAAATGCAAACAAATCTTAAAATCAAAATTTTGGAAACAGTTTGGATACATAAGGTTTGTTCCAACACGACGAAAAACCATCACCGAACGATCACGCTCATGCGCAGTGATTTAAGTGCGTTCCAACAGAGACGTGACGGTTATCGGACGATCCTGTTTGTGTACCAACAAAACTTGGGATCGCTTATGTTACGGTTTCAGAACGGTAATTTCGATACATGGCCTAAATTAAAAACTGTTTGGGTTGACTTGCGCATTGAGCATCTTGGCACTGGATTTTTGATTTTTAACGGCTGTTTCATGTTTCATCTTTCATTATCACATATTTACTGTTATTTAGCGACTAGCATGCATCGTGTTTTAGCATTTCCTATTTGCTTGCTTTTAATCATTTAAAAGCATTAATTTTTACACCACTTAAGCACATCATTAAATTTAATTATCTTTAAAGATGAGTGACGATATTATGAGTAATATTTGGTAACTTTGATCATAAAAATAATAAGTAGAAAAGTAGGGTTATATTTTCAAAACAAAAAATTCAAAGACATTTGACCTTTTGATTTGACAGTCCCAAAAACGATCCGCAAAGCGATCCAACGTTTGTTACTTTTCGTACCGTCACAAAACTATTTTAAGTCCGCGCATGCGTCGAAGCGCACCAAAAAACCAGTTCAAAAACGATTTCGAAACGATACCGGATGCTTGTTGGAACAAACCTATATTTACATTTATAATCAGTAATACTATTTTAATATATTAGTTATTTTATAAATTCGTTTACAACTTTGAACATGAACACAAAAGGTGTTACATAATTTCACGATAGGTTTCCCACTTCAAATATTCACTTAATACTTCAATAAACTCCGGATGAAAATAACTTTTTATCAGATATAGTATGTAAACAAATGTATTGCGAATAGGGCCCCTAGAAAATTATGATCAAGGCTATAATTATTGAGATTAAAAAAAAACCTTTTTTGATATTTCCTGTATAATGTCCATTATTATTTTTTTATTCTATATGACAGTACTGGTATCCCACCAATTCTTTTTCTTAAATTTCATAAATAAAAATTTTAATTAAATTTCTTTAATTTTAAGTATAAAAATTTCCTAAGACTGTTTATAAAAATAAAGAAAACAAAATTGGTGGTATATTAGTACTACTACGCTTTTTCTCTGAGATTTCTTTAATGTGTGTGGCTGGCATTACTGTTAAAATTTAATTAAAAATACAATTTAGTGTTCTTGTGTGTATTAACTTTTACACAATTATTTGTAAAAAGTTATGTTTATTTAGAAATTTTCATTAATTTATTATACCGGGTGGTGCGTCGCCGAGCGAAACATAGGAAATCCCATGTAAATTTTAAGGGGTCAATTATTGGTTTCCCTGTACATTCTACAGAAAAAATGTAAGATAACTTTTTGAAGAGACCAATCGAAAGCCTCGTGAAAGTTTCAAAAATTTTAATAAGGAATCTTAAATTATTAATTATATTAATTGCAAAAAGACCAAATTTTTGGTTCAAGGTAAACCAAACAGACCCCAGTAAAATGAATATTATCCCGACATGAGGAAAGTGTCAATAAATCAGTGAATGGTATTTTGAAAAAAAGAATTATTCAATGACGAAAAAGTATCCATAATTAGGTGGCATTATGGGGGGAAAAGTTTTAGAGAGTATCTGAAATGTTTTCAGTTTATTTCCCCACCAAGCCCATTCCGTCCATTTTAACTATTAAACGTATTGTCAATAAGTTCGAGTCCAAAGGTACTGTAATAAATAATTGTAAATGTTCAACTCAGGATATCGAAAATTGAGCCGAGGAAAGAGGGTACAGAGATCTTAATATTCTACTGAGTGTGGAGGAAAACAAAATAGTTAGTACGAGGGTTCTTGGGTAAGAGGTAAATAAACATCATACAACGGTATTGCGCACTTTAAAAAAAAGCACAAATCTTAATCGTATAAATGCGAAAAACATCAAGAGCTGCAGGAAGGAGATGAAGAGCGAAGAATGGCATTTTCTTTTGAAATGATGGAAGGAGCAAATAACGACAGAAATTTTTTAAAAAATATTTGTTTTACCGATAAATGTACATTCACCCTCAACAATGAACCAAATGTTCAGAATTGCCGGTATTGGAGCCAAGAAAATGAACATCGTTTTGTTCATACTTGGATACAAAATCCCCAAAAAACAAATGTATTCATGGGAATTATCGGACACCATATTATTGACCCTTTTAGGACTATAACCCGACAGCAGAAACCTATTTGGACTTATTTTAAAATCAAATTGAACCCGGCTTAAAGAGTTATTCGGGAAGATCAAATGATCTGGTACCAAATGGATGGGAAAACGCCCTAATGCCCGGGTTAGAGAGTACCTGGAAAATGCTTTTAACGGCAATATTATTGGTCTACGGTACCGGATATTTCCGCCAGGTCACCTGATCTTTCACCGAATGACTTTTTCTGTAGGGTCACTTAAAAGTGTTATTTATAAAAGTGAAAAAATTTGAGAATGGGAAAACCAGCTACAAAACGCTGTTTCGTTAGAATGAAAATAAAATTTCGAAATTATAACTTAAAATAAAAACGTTAGGGGGAAATTTGAATTTTTTTATTTTTTTTGATCGGTTTGGGATAATTTTGGGGTTTAAAAGTTTTCTTTTTTTGGTTTTAATAATAGGGTGTAAAGGTAAAAACAAATTGACGCACTGCTTCACTCCAAGCACTCAAAGTGCGTTATTGCTAATACCTTAGAACTGCGTAACCTATCCTACTGATATTTGACACAATTGCCACAAAAATAAATTAACCAGGTTTTAAAGGCAAATCTCTTTCGGATTCTAAAACAGGAATAGCTGGTAAAAAACCCTTGGGTTTTATTAAGACGTAGAACTTTATAAAGAAGGGTATATGAAAATGGTCTCGAAGACGCAATAAAATACCCCAACAATAAACCAAATGAATGTGCAATTTGGCGCTCGTAAGAAATTTAATTTATTTCTTTAACAAAGTTTGTAATCTGTTAAAATTTTAAAACCAACGATAAGTTCTTGTTGCAAATTTATGACTTTTACTCGGTGGTCTTAAGTCGTATAAAGACGTACCCACGTAAAATAACATTTGGTCGAGAAATCAAAATATATATCTAACCATTGTTTAAAATTCATAGTTCCATCGGCTAGCAGGGTAAATTAGTAAAACTCGATTAAAAAATCACTTGAATTTGTAGCTAATTAGTTGCTTTTTGACAATTTTGTTGCTCAGGCCGATTTCAAAAATCATAATTACTGCTATATTGATATAAAAAAGCAGGAATTTTTGATAAATTGTTAATTACCTGTCGACTGTATCACACGATTTTGATGCTAATTTGTAGCTATAAAATTGCAATATCAAAAAATTAGAAAAAAATATTTTTTGAAACCAAGCTTGAACTTTATTTTTCACCAAGTTATCAACGGCTGTGATTTTGTTGCTCTACGCGGAAGTACTTAATTGCTCCCATAGTATCAGCAACAAAATACCTTGCTAATGATCCACCGATTTTTTTAAATTATTTTTTAAATTTTCCCGTTACATGCTACCTTGAACTTCATGTTTCACCATGTTATCAACGACTGTGAATTTGTTGCTGTGCAAGCAAGACTCAATTGCTTCTATAGTACCAGCAACAAAATAATTTCTAATTATCCACCGATTTGTTTTTTTTTTTTTTTTTCCTTGCCATGCTACCTTGAACTTGATGTTGTTGTTCAATTGTTTATAACTTTTACTTTACTAGTCGGACGGATATCTACCAAAAAGCAATTTGTAGCTTTTTTCAAGCCCTACACTTTATCTGTGAACACGATGATTTGTCTCTGTTAAAAAATCTCAAAAATATATATTTTTTGAAAACTATTGTTCCCAAGGAACTTTTACACGCCTGTATTGATTTCAAAAATGAATCAGCTTAACCTCACAAAAATTGGTTAATTTGGATAAATTAGTTGAAAACAGCTTGTAAAATTTTGATTTTGGGAAATTCTGATATCCAACTGGTCAGTTTAGATTTCTAATAAGTATCTAATGGCGGTTGGAATTTGTTTATAGTTTAGAGGCAAACAAAAAAACATAATTAAAAAATTAATATCTCCGAAGCTCTTTGGCTGACATTTTTGGTGTTTACAGATAAACTCGAGCTACAAGAGTTTCTTTAAGAATTGAAATATATACGATCTGCTCTTTAGCATGCAGTCTATCCACCTGCAGCTTGTTGCGTCGATCCCTCTGCGCCTCGACGCGTTTGAGATAGATATAAGGGACGTGTTGTCAAACGCTCCTTCGATATCTAGGAAGCACACTTTAACCTCCTTTATTTGAAGCATATTCCCTTTTCCATAAGTTCATGTAATGCTGTTTCTGTGGACTTACCTGCTGTGTATGCATGTATGTCCTTGTGTAAAAGTCCGTTCGTAAGTGCGTTCTCCCTGAAGTGCCTATCCAGCAAATTCTCTACGGTCTTTAGCACGAACGGCATCAGACTTATTGGTCTTAAAGATTTTGCCCCATCCTGTCCGGTTATTTCAGGTTTGGGAATGAATGCTACACTGATTAGTCTCCAGGTTTTGGCATATAGTCCAGAGCTAGGCTGTCTTTTAAAAGTGAACACAGTCTATATGTGGTAAAAGCTCTGGTCCTTTCTGGAGCATTACTGATAAATGGCCATTTCGTTCCTCACGTTTATACTGTTTTGACCGCAGTCCTCCCTGGAGGAGTATCCTGGTCTAAACTTTTGCAGTCTTTAGTACATGTGGTTTTTGCATCCCGGAAAGTGTACCCAATAGTTCTCTCATGGTCTTATTTGCCTTCTTGTGGACCCTCTGGGTTTCTTAAAGTAAATATTTGTGATTGGATCGTCGAAAGAATCTTATGGATCTGGTTTTATGATTCTTCTGTTCTTTCCTATCCGATGGGGCCCGGATTCCTTCCTTGTCCTCTTTTTCAGTTTGGTGAACTCCCGTTTACCAGGGACATTTCTGAGTACTTTTTATCACCAAATTTTATTGGTTTCAAATATTGGGTCCGTATGTTATTAAATTAAATTTTCCACGCATTTCTTCAAAATTTAAGGAGGAAACTTTAATTTTACTTAATTTATTTAAAACAGAAAAAGTTTTGGTCGCCAACAACCTTTATTTTTTTTTTTACTCCAAAAAAGGAAATTTAAAATCTTTTTCAGACATTTAGTATTTTTAAAAAATTAAAACTGCAAAACCATTTAACCATAATAAAATAAATAAAAGAGTTTTAAACAAAATAATACACAATTTTAAAAAGGTTTCGTATGTTTTAAAAATGTCCATTTTATTTTTGTCCCCCGTTTTTTGAAAAATTAAATTGTTTGCCCCAATTCTTTTTTTAAAATTCTGTTATTTACTTAGCTTTCTTAGTTTACTTTGAAAGTTTTATTTTTGTCCTTTTTTTTAAAAAAATTTCTAATTTGAAAGGGGGACAAAATTAAAATTCCAATTTGGCAAATTTAAAATATTATATTAATATATATATATATATATATATATATATATATATATATATATATATATATATATATATATATATATATATATATATATATAATTTCAATTATATATATTTTATATATATAATTTTTTTAGATTTTAATATTTCCACCCACAAAATATATAATATTATAAATTTTATATAAATAAAATTAAAATATAATTATTTATTTTTGTACTATTTGATTTTGGCTTGGTAAAAAATGAAAAATTTTACAGTGGAGTCTTTTCAGTGGTAAATAACAATTTTTTTAATTTGTTCCAAAAAATAATAGGGAAGAAATTTTTTTTTACCTTTGCCGAAATAAAGGGTTAAAGGTTTTATCTGTTTAAAAAAATTTTAATTTTTCAGGTTCATTTAACCAGGTGTTTCGAAAATAATTTTGGTTATACACAAATATTTATATTTTGGGTTTTTTATCTCCTAAAATTTTTCAAAATCGGTTAGTGGTTCAGGAAAAAAATAAAATTAAAAAATTTTTAATTAAATTTAAAAAAATAAAAAAAATATTTATTAATAAATTAATGAGGAACTTATTAGAATAAATATTATTGTCGGGCATGTTTGGTTAATTGCTGACAACCAAAATTTGGGTGTCGGGGTGCTAACTTTTTTTTCTTAAAAATAAGCCCGAGTTTTTTTTAGGTCGGCTAGTATCAGAATTAAAAAACCAAAATTTTTCTAAAATAAATTTTCGCATTAAAGTTTTTGTTGGAAAATCATTTTGGGATCATTTTAATAGAAAATTAAATAAAAATTGTAGGTGGTAAAAACAATTTATTGAATAAGAGTTTTTAATTAAAATTAGGTTTTTTAAAATTAAAGGTTTTCCATTTAAAATTTACTGGAATTTTTATAATACGTCAAAATAAAATATTTTAAATAAACTCCAATTCAAAAATTGTTTTTCTGATTCCTATCATTTTTATTAATGGTTTACTATTGAAATAGATCCAAAATAGTTTTAACAATAACTTTTTTAATTTAAGGAATTTTATAGGGGGTATATTTAAAAAATGTTTGTTTTTTAATTCTGCATTTAACGACCGAAAAATATACAGGGGCTCATATTTAAAATAAGAAAAATAAAGTGCTTTAAAATTTGAAGAGTTTGTCACTAAATTTGAAACACCCTGTACAGTTTGAATTAACCATACATAACCTTAGCGACTGATATTTCGTTACTTAATAATTCCTTGTTTAACTTCATTAATCAAGCAATAATGGTATTTTTATCCATTTTTAAATTCAATGGTGCAAAACATTTTTTTTTATATTTTATTTTTTTTTCTGAGATCACTAAACCGTAAAAAATTTTAGAGGAAGATCGATGATCACAAGAGGAACCTAAATATACAAAAAAATACAGAGCATTCAGTTTAAAAAAATGCACTATCGTAAAGGGGAAGGGGAAGGGGAAATATCTCGCAAGAACAGAAAAAACAAAACAGACAAAATCGTGTAGTCCATGCGGGCAAAAAGCTAGTTTACCCTATACAATATACAGGGTCTTTGATTATATTTACGTGGCTTCTAAGGCCTTTATTTTTGAAGACAGAAAAAAATGTTTTATATAAAAATTGTAGGATTTTCTCCATATTATCTTTTAAAATTATCAGTAAAAAAATATCGCAATAAAAAATTTGAAAAATATAGGCAACTTCAAATTTTTTAAATGAAACACCCCGTATATTATGCGCTACAACGAAAGATCTTTTCATTTCAGATATATATACATTGATGACATTTGGATGAACCATTTTTGAGATATTTAAGGTTAAATTATTAATAAATTACAAAAATGTTTCATATTAGTATCAAGAAAGCCATGGAAACAATAAAATTGTTATGTTGCTGAATTTGGTGAGGGTTTTCTCTGGACCAATAATGTTTATTTTTGAATTAAACATTCCTGCTAAAGTAAAGGAAGACTTGTCGGTAAATAGAATTTTATTTAAAAACTTTGGATCTTGCTGCATAAACCTAGCTATTTCCAATGCATACTTAGGTCGGTCCTGCATGTTTTGTTCAGGAAGATTCTGAACGGACATAAATTTATAAGGATAAAATTAGTAAAATTTTAATGTTAAATTAATTTTATAATTTGTTTTATTAAGCTCAGATGCCGCATCCGAGCTTGATATTTCAGGATTTTCTAAAATTATTAAAAGTAGTTAGTGCTAGTCCAATAGAAAAAGTATAATAATTATCCTGAAAAAACGAGGATATCCAAAACTTTGTTTATATTTCGTGCTGCAGTCCTTTATTTTTATTTTAAATTTTTTTCGTTGAATAAACTTTCTTACTATGTATTTAATAGTATCCATAGATGGTACCCGTTGTTAAGAATATAATAAGTAGTATTCCCTTTGCACTGTCGTCACATTATTATTGTTACCATAAAAAAGACGCATAATAGCGATTTTTTGTTCTTCTGAATAGCCTATCGACACAAAAGCAATACAAACTTTTAATAGTTAAAATGATAAATTTCAACTTTTTACAATATCAATACGTCAAATTTATTAAAACCATTCTATCGTTTTCATAGCTTCCTTGATACTAATTTTTTTTTTCAATTTATTTATATTTTAAGCTTATATCTCAAAAATGGTTCATCCAAATATCATCAATGATAATATATATATAAATATATATATATATATAATATATATAATTTATTAAATTTATTTATGTTTTATATAAAATTTTTTAATTTATTTATATTTTATTATATTAAAATTTATAATATATAATATATATATATAATATATATATTATATATATATATATATATATATATATATATATATATATATATATATATATATATATATATATATATATATATTATATATATATATATATATATATATATATATATATATATATATATATATATATATATATATATATATATATATATATATATATATATATATATATATATAATATTATATATATTTTTCCATTTAAAAAAGTTGATGTTGCCTCTATTTTTCCATTTTTTTTTTTTGAGATATTTTTTTACTGATAATTTCAAAAGATAACATGGAAAAAAACCTACAATTTTTATATAAAACATTTTTTTCTGTCTTTAAAAATAAAGGCTCCAGAAGCCACGTAAATATAAACAAAGACCCTGTACATATAATTAAAAAAATAAAAATTTGTGATTAAAAGAAACTTAAAAGTAGTAAGGTATATAATTAATGACATAAGCAAAATCTACCTACCACTTCCTTTGCACCTTTCCATCTATATTACCTCCGTATTGTGTCTATAAAATGCGTGTACTTAACAAAAGACAATACCGCCGGTGTATCCGGACTTTTATGAATTCTGACAAGGCTCGCGCGCGGTACATCCTCTAATCGTGGCGTGTGCTGAAATCCAATCGTCCATTTCCTGCGCCTCATAGTCGCAAGGACTTGTTTCCGGCCCTTCGGAAGCCCTTATTGGGTTTTGTTTACTCCAGCGTTGCCAGGTTAAAAATAATCTTTTTTATAGGTGTGACCAAACTAACAAAATGTACCAGAAAAAGTTGCACATTACAAAAGGAGATATATAAAAAGCTATGTAAAGTCACTTTTATACGTCATTTTTCTGAAAAGTTTTGGCGTAAAAAATGCTTTGCACTGAACATAATTTTAATTCTTTCAACAAACCAATACAACATTTGTATGTCCATTTTTTATCAAAAATAATTGTTTTCCATTCAAATTTTAACATATCTACATCAAAACGAGAAATGAAGAGTACGTAGATTCCAATATCTAAATATTTTAACAAACAAGAACATCCCCGTTTTGTTGTTTGCTTTGGATATAACATTCTCAGCTGTCGAGGTATAGTCTGTCTCAAAGTATACCGTGTTAGCTCTTGCCTTCATTTATGGATTATACCTGCCGACAGCAATAAAACTGCGGATCGGTAGGTATTAAAGGACAGAACATTAGGGACGGCTTTAATAATATAAAGGTTTATAATTTATTGTTTATTTGGGTAAGTATAATTTTTTAAAATTACTTTTTAAGAAAAAAAAATATATGCAAAGTTTTAAATAAATGTATAACTGCATTATCTATACATAATTACATTTTTAATCTAAATATCTAAATCTAATTCTGTTTCACTTTTTCAGAGTCATCATTGAGATTAATTACAATAGATTTATGTTTTTTTGGGGTAGAAATGTAAGAGTCCTCAATTTTCATAATGTGCTGTAGTGAATTTTTTCAGCTCTCAACTGGTATGTTAGTAATTACTTTTTTTATCAAATTTATAACACTGGGACTTAAAGTAGGTGTAACATTTTCTGCTCTGATCTTTGATTTTACTTGGTTCCACAAATGCTCTATGGGGTTAAACATACAGTGATAGGAGGAAGCCGTAAGACAGTATGCCCAGCCTTTTCCCAAAAGCCAAATTATCACATACATATTGTTTTTTAATTGCATATGAATGTAAGACTTCCAAAAGATGCGTTTTTTTGTAACTGAATTCAAAATAAATATTATTTTCTAACAAATATTCCTGGATTTTAGTTTTTGAACTTGATAAAGCTGGTGCTTTGTGTAGCAGAGGGCTGTGGTAGCTTGTGGTAGCCCATAGGGTTAGTATGGCCTTAATCATAACTCGCTCAATTTTTATGCTCTAGACTTTTTATTTTAAAGGAAGCCATTAACAAGCCGAGCTCGGTCCGTATTCGTCGTATGGGAATTATAAAAAAAAATTTGCTCTCCACAGTTTTATTGATAAAATGCATAAACCGAGTTATTCGTGAAAAAACGATTAAAAACGTTGATTCTTTCGTCGAAAAAACTGTTACTTTTAATTATATTATTTTGCGAAAAAAATGTATAGAACATTTTTTACTTAAAATATGTTTTTCCATCGACTCCTGTGGTCAAAATGTTATAAAAAATGTCATCCCCTAGATAGGGTGGCAACCACCCCCAGGGATAAAAGCGCCCCTCGGCATGATAGGAATTTTGATCCTTGGGCTATTCCCCACTTCTGTCAAAATTTTAAGTAAATCGATGTATGTCGAAAAAATTGCTAGCCAAAGTGCTTTCCTGGACTACTTATTGAAGATCCCAAACTATTAATAATTTTTAAAACTTAAAACAGTAAAATGTGCTGATGTTTTTTACTGACCTGTCGCATTTGCGTACTACGAGGTAGGTTTGAAAAGTTCGTGCAAAAATAAAAACTACTTACTTGTTTGGGGTAAACCTTTTTTATTTTTCTACATAGGTTTATACACCTCGGCCAACGATGTTTCAGTTTGTTGATCCCTTCCAAATAATAGGGTTTGTCCAAGTCTGCAAAATATCGATCAGTGTCTGCAATCACTTCCTCGTTTTTTAATAGAAACTTTGTCCCGCCAGCCATTTTTCCCAAAATTGGGGAACAAATAGTAGTCCGAGGGATCCAAGTCTGGAGAATATGGGGGGATGTGAAAAGAGTTGGAATCCAATTTCCATTAATTTTGCGACCACAACTGCTGAGGTGTGTGCTGGTGCGTTGTTGTGATGGAAAAGGACTTTCTTGTGGGCAAATCGTGGGCGTTTTTCTTGCAGCTTGGTTTTTAAACGGTCCAATAATGAAGAATAATATGCACCTGTATCCCTGTATAGTTTAACCCTTTTCCATATAGTCGATGAGGATTATCCCTTGCGAATCCCAAAAGACAGTCGCCATAACCTTTCCGGCCGAAGGAACGGTCTTCGCCTTTTTTGGTGCAGATTCCCCTGGTAACCCATTGCTAGATTGTTTGTTTGGTCTCAGGAATATAGTAATAAATCCATGTTTCATCACATGACGAAACGAGCATAAAGCCTCCGGGTTTAACAGCTGCAAACCATCCTTGGAATACATTCACACTATTCCGTTTTTGGTCAAGCGTGAGCAATCGTGGCACCCATCTTCGGATAGCTCTCTCAAGTTCATGTAAAATAGTATGTACCTGTTCAGTCGAGATTCCCAAGATAGCACCTTCCTAACCTTCTGTCATCCATCACCATATCATGGATTTGATCAATGATTTCTGGAGTCGTGACCTTCACAGGCCGTCCAGAACGTTTAGCGTCACTTGTGCTCATATGGCCAGTCCGAAAATTTTTTAAACCACTTGTAAACTATTCTAATCTAAGGGGGCAGAGTCACCATAATGTTTTTTTAGTCTTCTCTTTAGTCTCCTGAGGCGTTTACCTTTCATAAAGTAATGTCTAATCACCACACGAAATTCTTTTTGTTCATTTCTTGAAAATCACTCGACTTCCTTGATTCACACGAATACCAAACACAAAGAAATAGACCAATGGCTGACACTTGGTGTGCGTTAATTCAACAGATGCTACTAACTAAACATGACCTCGATACGCGCCGGTGGTATCATCTCTCGGACTTTGCACGGACTTTTCAAACCATCCTCGTACATATCAGGTAGGGCATAACCTAAATACTTTCCTGTGTATTCAGCTATTCAAAACTAGCATAAATTGCACAATTGTCGTTTGTAAAGGGTTTTAAGACATTTTCTATCCACCAGTAGTGGTTGATGTGTTTTAATAATAAAAAACGTGTGAAGCATTAAAGATAATATTAAAGATATAGATAGTTTTCTATTACATACATATATTTTTTGGCAACACTGCATTTTTTACATCCCTATATGCAAATCCTCTTATTTGTCTTACATCACCTGCCCTACAAGATGGTTCTTGTTCTTGCCGAAACCCAAGTGTGTATCTAGTTACCAAGGGCGCGTGCCCTTATTTCGGTTTGTCGCCATATGTCTTTTCCTTTGCTTTTGGCAAACAAAACAAACTTATGAGGTTGTTTTTATTAGTCTATAATAATAAATATGCTCAAAGAATATACAAACTCGTCTGTTATAGCATTCAAATTATGAATATAAAACATATTTAGTCGAAAGCTTTAATAACATCATGCCAAGTTTATTTAAACTTTTAATACAATAAAAATTTTGCATGTCCTTGTGCACTTTACTAAATAAATATAAGAAAAAAATGCCTGAAAGGATAGGACTTGCATTATAATAAAAAATAATAACACAGCCCCACAAAATAAAAAAAATTGAAGATCCGAAAGACTTGACCATGGTATCTATATATTTTTAATGAATCCAAATCCGGGGTCAGTTTGACCCCATCAAGTGAGGGTCAAGGACATTTCAAGGTCAAATCTGCAAAATTAATCGCAACCAAATTTAAAGAATGGTATAGAGGAAAGTCGCCTAATTTTGGATAGTTGCGTAATTTTGGATACTGCATTACCTCAAAATCCGTTTACGGTTTTCTGTAATTGAATCCACAGAACAAAGCGCATCCAACATAAAATGATCCCATGTGAAGCACTTAGTTCGACTGTTCAGTACTAGATGGCACAATAATATTAGGTGTTTATTGGTAACAACGAGTTTTTTGGTTCACCTCGTGTAAACAGTTATAAAAAGCAAGGCACTTAGCGTAAGAAAGTGTAAGTTGGCAAGGATGTATTAGAATACTGGTAGAATAAGAGTATCTATTTAAAAATAAGAATTACCATATGCTTTTTAATTTTAATCACCTAACCTAGAATCTAGAGGTTACCTAATTTTGATAGGAAAGGGTTCCTAAAATTGGATATCCAAAATTAGGAACCGAATTACATGTACCGTTTTAAACCTTTGTTTAATATTTTTTTATTATTATTTTAGGTGAAATGCCCAAAATGGACTCGCACATAAAAATGGAATCCAGAAAATATGAAAAATGCCATTGAAGTTGTTAAAGTAGACAAATGGGATATTTAAAAGCGTCAAAGACCTTCAACGTCCCAAAATCAACTTCTGAACTGGCTTCAAACGTGGCCAACCCTTAGAAGAACAATGCGCACTACAAATAGGTCGAAAACCAGTTTTATCGTCTCAAATGGAAGAAGACTTGGTACAATACTGTTTGGAAATGGACAGAAGATATTACGGTCTTGGGCTCGCAGACATTCGTAGACTGGCGTATCAGCTTGCTATAAGGAATAACCTACCTCATCCTTTTTCAAAAAGAGACGCAAATGCCGGTAAAAATGGCTTAGAAATTTCTTTAAACGTCATCCCAATCTATCTTTAAGAAAACCACAAGGAATTTCAAAGAATAGAATAAAAGGTTTCATGCCAGAAAATATCAATCTTTTTTTTCATCTTCTAGAACCCGCTATGGAGAAGATTAATTTTAATCCCTTTAGAATGTATAATGTGGACGAAACCGGTATCACCACAGTGCACTCGAAGATTGCTAGAGTCATCGCGTTAAAAGCGGAAAAAAAAAACAAGTGGGGGCCGTAACTGCCGCAGAAGAGGAGCATTGGTAACTGTAGTTACATGTATGAATGCTGCTGGAGGCTTGTTCCTTCCTCCATTGTTCGTATTTCCACGAAAAAATATGAAGGCTGAGCTATTAGACGGGGCTCCAGCAGGGTCAATCGCTGAGTGTCACCATTCAGGATGGATACAGAGTCACATCTTTACGCGATGGGTATCACATTTTATCAATCACGTAAAACCTTCAGAGGAAGATCCCGTGTTGCTTATTCTCGACGGCCATTACAGCCATACCCGAAATTTGATTGTTATAGATTTAGCAAAAAAAATTTTGTTTCTATTGCGTGTATACCCCTCATACATCGCATAAAATTCAGCCGTTAGATTTATCTTTATGTCTCCCTTAAAGACATACTATTCAAGAGAAATTCAGAATTGG
The DNA here is from genome assembly GCA_019359885.1 of Listronotus oregonensis. Taxonomy (NCBI): domain Eukaryota; kingdom Metazoa; phylum Arthropoda; class Insecta; order Coleoptera; family Curculionidae; genus Listronotus; species Listronotus oregonensis. The sequence continues at coordinate 10,865 of JAHBCN010010199.1, read as the reverse complement.
TTAAAAAATAACCCTACTCGAAATATGAGCCCTTTTCAAATCTGCAAATTATTTTGCCCTGCTTATCAGAAATGTGCGACAGCTGAGATATCAGCTAATGGATTTCGCAAAGCCGGAATTTTCCTTTCAATCGAAATATTTTCTCAGAAGCAGATTTTCTTATAGAAAGACAAAGAGACAGAACTCCGCCTCGACAACTGACCCCGATAACTCACCTTCATCAAAATTAAACAACAATTAATAGAACATCAATTCAACTATCTATTGAAAGTACTCCCCAAAACAACGAACCGATGGCAGTGTTGAAACCAAACGGTTGTCGAACGTTGTGAAAGTTCAAGATTTTGCCTTTACCATCCTGCAGTTCGGTACCTACTTCAAACAGGGACGTAAAGCTGGTTCGGCAGCGGTAATAACAAGTACGCCATATAAAGACGAATTGGAAGCTAGTGTCAAAGAACGACAAGAAAAGAATCCCCTTTAAAATAAAGGAAAGTCGCCAAAACTAGAACTTTGGAAAAACTAAAAAGAAGACGATTGGTAATGCTAAGAAGACAAAGAAGAGTCAAAAGGTTGAAGAAGAAAGATTCCTCCGACTCTTACAAGATCTTGTTTATGACGATGACTCAGATATGGATGCAGACGAAAGCGATAACGCAACCTGTATTTTCTGCACTGGAAACTTTTCAGCTGACCGACATGGAGAAGTCTGGGTGCAGTGTTCAATTTATACTGATGGGCACACGAAGACTGAAGGCAGTGAGAAAACTAAAGCTTATGTGTGATTTTTTGTTGAGCAAATAGGTTCCCAATTTTGGATAGAGCAATTTTGGGAACCCTTTTTTTTTATTTGGAAAAGTGCTCTACTTTACTTTGTTCCGTTTATTATGTTCCTTTGCGTTAATATACATGTTTTTGTGAGCATATACTGTTTTTATTGAGTTAATAACATATTTTAGGCACAAAAAAATTAATAAAATATGTTTTTTTCCCGCAAAAAAAGTTGAATAAAAAAAACTATCCAAAATTAGGCGACCTTCCTCTACTTATGTTTTTGAAGTCGCTGAATACGAATCTGTAATGAGTTTGACCCACCGGATCATGTCCAAGAGCATTTCAAGGTCAAAGTTTAAATATGTTTAATCGAATCCAAATTGAAGGTACGAAAGGATTGACTACGGTATTTTCATGTTTTTGGGGTCGTTAAATCCGAATCCGGGGTCAGTTTGATCCCATCAGGTCAAGATCAAGGGCATTTCAAAGTCAAATCTGCAAAATTAATCGCAACCAAATTTGAAGAGTGTATATTTAGGTTTTTGAGGTTGCTGAATATAACTCCGTTATCAGTTTTACTCCATCGGGTCACGGTCAAGCGAGATTTAAAGGTCAAATTTGCAAAAATTATAATTGTATAGATTTGACCACGGATTAGTTAGAAGAATAGTTAAAACAAAGAAAAAAAGTTCTTTTAATTGCCAAATAGGTATACAGGGTTTTCCAAATTAAGTGTCCACCATTGGTAACTTTGTTATTAGTGAAAATACAAAGATGTTTAAATTAGCAAAATAGCATTTTTAACGCTGGAAAAAAGTGAGAAAAAAAAAAAAACAATTGAGAAACGTATTTTTAAGTTTTTCAGTAAAATAACATTTTTAAAGGAAAACCCCCTGTATATTATATTGTTTTCTGTTAAAACATAAAATTTTTAAAAAAAAAGTTTATTATGACTTTTCCGCTAGAGTCAAAAATAAAGTCAAAATAACGATAAATATTTTTAATTATTTGCAGTTTAAAATATTAAGACGGCTATGAAAACAACAGGGCCCTTTCCCGGATTTGAGATTAAGATAAGCGACAAATTCTAAACTGGACATACTCGCAACTAAAGGTTTGGGAAAAACAATGAAAAAATCAAATAATGTCAAACATTAGTGTTTGTTAAAAACTTAAAGCTTATAAACAATACTTGTTTATAAGCTTTATTTTGTCAGTCATTAATTTAAAAAAAAAATGTTCTCTCATGAAGAAAAGTGTGTTAGAATGCTATTTAGTGTGCAGAAAATCCCCCCTTGAGGGGCAAGAGAATACACAGTGAATTATATCCCGCTGCATTCAACCATTCAACCGTATGAACGATATTTTCTGAGACTTTATCGAAAATTTAGGGCAAAGAAAATGTTGTTGCTAAAAAAAGGACAAAAAAGAATTCACAATAAGCGGGGCCACGGAAATTGCAGTTATTGGATATTTAAACTTATCGTGAGAATTCAAAACAGATATTCTCAAGGGCTCTAATTTCAGTTATGGTATGTTCAAAGGATTAAAAAAAAAAATAAAATTTTTTCCGATGACCCACCAGTTAAACGCTTTTGGAAGGGATCCGAGAAGACTTGGCCATTTATCTTAACTTCTGTCGCCAAAATATAAATAACTTTCGTACATTTTATGGAGATGAATCCCAAATTTTTTAAATTTGAATGTTTTAATTGGAAAAAAACCCCCATTATTGGTCAAGAGAAAATATTTTGTTAGTACATCAAGAGGTCCACAAGTCCGTTTCAGTTTCAACGTTTGGTGCGGTATAAATGGTTCAAAAATTGTTGGTCCCCTTTTTTAGGGGACCCTAACTGGTGAAAGATATGTGGAATTTATGACAGAAATTCTGAATAATTTCTTTGACGAATTGGGCTTATAAGTAGACATCATCTGCATTTCAGCAACATGGCGCACCTGCCAAACCCAGAGGATTATCATTTTCTACTACTTTAATGATCAGTGGAAAACAAAAGGCCCAATCCAGTGGCCTCCCAGAACACCAGATTTAAACCCCCCTTTATTTCTTCTTGTGGGGTTACTTAAAGAACCAAATTTAAAGCGAAGGTAGATAACGTCGACGCTTTTTTTAAAAACTGCAAAATTAGGGGAAAAAATAATGACGTCAAATGTCTTTAGATGTCAATAAATCTTTAAACAAAAAGTACAAAAATGACAACCAACTTTGTTCTTAGAAAAAATGCTCACCAAGCCCCCATTTAGTAAAAGTTTGTTTTTTTTAACAAAATTGTTAACTTTAAAACTGTAATCACGATAAATAAACAACATAGTTATACAGAATAAATTAAAAAAATCAAATGCCATTTCTTAGTAAGAGATTCCTTGGCCAAAATAAGACAAAAATATAATGTAAACAAAGCTCCAAAATCGCTCTATTTTTAAGATACAGGGCGAAAAAAGACTATTTTTAGAATTGTAATTTTTCCTTTATTTTCTAATCGGCATTTTAAATTTAAAAAAATAATAATTTAGAGCTGTCGCAACTACTTTTAAAAAGTAATTCAATTACAATTACCAATAACTCTTCTAAGTAGTAGAAAATTACGATTACCAATTAGTAGCATAATTGTTAAAACTCAATTATCAATTAAAACCTAAAATAATTGAATAAATTAGCAATTACTTTATTAAAATTACCACGTATATTAAACACGATACACTAAAGAAATGAAATATTTATACTAATATGCATTATACGCGCACGTCACACTATTCAAACTGCTTTCTTGGCAAGTTCAGCATTAAAAGACTCTAAAATAAAATTTCTTTTTATCCTACCCCAAACATTAACAGATTTTTCCACAAAAAAAAGTATAAAAACGGTAGCGGTAAGCATCAATTGAAAATACTAAATCGGCGCGGAGGCGGCGTTCGCCGGATTCAAAGCGGCCCGCCGTGTTTCAAGATGCTCTTTCTGACTGGCCAAAATTCTGGCAGTTTTTCCATAAAAAAATATAATTGAATTTTTCGTAGTAATTCAATTATTTATTAGGTAATTGAATTAATTTCTAAGTAATTTAATAACTTTATAAGTAATTGAATTACTTGGGATTTGTGAAAATCAATTACCAATTACGATTACAATATCCTATTAATTGATAATCCAAATACAATTACTTTCTTCGGAAAGTAATTGAATTAAAGTAATCCGATTACTGAAAAGTAATTGAATACGATTTTTCAATTATTTTAATTTAATTACCGAAAGCTCCGATTTAGTACAGTAAGAACATTGATCGAAATACATTTTAGATATTAAATGTAAAAGTAAACTAATTTTTCAACTAACGTTATGATAAAGTTTTAAATAGGTATTCCTAAAAAGTATTCCTGGTAGCCTATTCTTTACAATAACAAGCCTGGTTTATTTCAGCCATTGTTCACGAAAAACGAGAGTAGGTTAATCCCAGCGGACAAAGAACGGAGAAACATCATTTTTAAGGATTGACAAAAGGAAAAACCTCCTTACGGGATGTTGTGTTGTCACTGATAAATCCTTTGCCATATTTTGCTTGACGGCATTACGCGTCTAATTCCTTTTTATTTAAAAACATGGGCTGTGACACTTCGTTTTTAAGTTGGTAAAATTTGTTTATAGCTTTACAAAAATTAAAAACTTACTTAATATAGCAACACAATTTATAAAAAAGAAATTATTGGAAGGATCCGATAAAATTTCTTTTTATTGTCGCTGTCCAAATTATTGTGAAAACATTAACAAATGTAACAAGTCAAAAAAAAAAAAGGATTTTGGTAAGACATAGGTACTCTTCGTAAATAATACTTGTCTAGAAATATAACAACTTTTATACAAAAAAGGCCTAAAAATGCTGGGAAAAATATAGTTTATGTAAATAATATACTATTATATTGATTTTTTTTATTAAAGAACTTTAAACAAAAAGAGTTTTAATAGTTATTTTGTACCAAGAATTAGTGCCTGAGAGAGGTGTAAAAAATATTTCTCTGCTTCCAAACAGTTAAAAAATCTTACATTTCGTAAATAAAAAACGTTTTTTCCAGATTTTTAATCTTTTTTATTTACCCTATGCATAATTTTTTTGGTGTTAAATGATAATTATGTGTGGTATCATTAGAGTTATCAAAAAATAAAAAAATGTTGCGCCTCAGGTTGAAAATAAAATAAAAGTGTTTCTTTTCTTTTGCGAACGTATAGATACTAGTATGCTCTTTTTTTTAATTTTTAGGTTTTTTAAGATTTTCCCCTGGTTTTGGTTGGGTTAAAAGGGGTTTTTTCCCCCTTTACGGGGGCAGGGGTACCCTTTTTTAACCAAAGGAAACCAAAAACAAAGTTTGGCTTTTTCCCCCAATGGGACACAAGTTTTCCCCCCCCCAGAAGGGGTAGCACAGGGAAGGAAACCCGGGCCTTTTTTACCCCCATATAAAACAGTTATTTTTTTGAAAAAAGGGGAACCCCCTTTAAAAGGGCGGCTTTTTTGGGCAGAAAATAATTTCCCACGGAACCCTTTACCTAATAGTCTCGGGGTTATACCAGACCCGTAGAAGAAAAAGGGACTTACCCCCGGGTAGGATTGGTTTTTTATTAAAAAGAAAAATTGCCTCCAGTTCCCGGTTTTAAAAAGACCTCTCCCAAAAGAAAGAAAACAGGGGGGGGGGAGAGGCTTTAAAATTTTTTTAAACAGGAGCCTACAAAATAATTCATAAACATACATAGTATGATACACATGTTTTTGGTAGATGACATTTTTCCAATTCAAGTGCAGACATTTGCTCTATGATAATATAAAAAGTCAAAGAAATGTCTAACCATGTCCTGAAAGTAAATTTATGATAAAAAGTGTCTGATTGATTCTTATAATTCTTGCTTTATATAAAAATCCATTAATTTTTAGTAACAGTATTGGTTAGTTTGTTTTTCAATTTATTTACATTTAATAATAAAAATTAAGACGCGTTAATTTGTGATTTTGTAAAAGTTAAAAACACATAAAAACAATTAAAAAGTGATTTATTGTTTGCTTACCGTTACTTTTTGTATTTGGGCAAATAAAAGTATTGATGGCATAATAACAAAGATACTGTTTATATATGAAAGGCTGGAGTTTGCATAAAAAAGGTGTTAAGTTGAGGTTATACTCTGCCTTGTGTAGAATACTAGGAGGTTTAAAAGGTTTTTGTCGTTCGATAATAATAACACGATTTTATGGTTGAAAATACATTTTATTATTTAATATGATTTCTTGTGTTAAACTTGTTCCCGGGATTTTATTCCCCGAAGTGAGAATCCAAAAAAATGACAAAACATGCTTCCATGACTGCTGCTAATTGTTCGTTCGATGAAAATTTTCTCCCAAGCATACATTTTTTAAGGAAGGAGTACAGCCAAATTAAGAGATACAGAGCCACAGAATAGGATGGATCTTGCAGCAATACGTTTTTTTTAGAAAATAAAGAGACTTTGTTTTTCGCGCAAAATTTTTATTAAAACCAATATTCTAGCAAAGCGCTTTCGGTAAAAAACCATCATCAGTGCTATTCGTCAAGCAGGAGTTACAGTAATTGGAGCGTACCTAACATGTAAACAGGACATCAACAAACTATCACATTATTAAATTAAAAATAAAACTGAAAAAAATCTTCACATTTTTACTTTCGTGGGGTAAATTTTAAACTTTAAACCACATTAAGATACTATTTTGTTCCAAAACTTTTTTAATTTATTAATGTTAATAGTTTGTCGATGCCCTGTATACATATACTCGTAGACATGAAAAACTGGACAAAGAAAATTTTGTTCAAATTTTATCTTAAATCACTTTATCGTTTTTTCATCGATTTTAATCATTTTGTGTCAAGTTGTAGGCACTATCATCCTTAGTCTCGTTTAATACCGGGCTTGCAAACATTTCAAATAGGCCTGGTGTTATACAAGATAGAACCAAAAAGTGCATTTTGCCCTAAATTTCAAAACACTCTATGGACGAATTTAATGACACAATGATCTTTGTACGACATTGGTAAGTCACATCTTTTCTTAACATTTTACTTTTTGATTAATGTCCATATTTTTATTCTTAAAGAAAATATAAATTTTCAAAGAAAATTATATGCAATTTAAAACAATAACAGAAATTAAAACATTACTTTACAAAGTATCTTTGCATTACGTTGCATAGCAGCGTAACGATTATTGTTTATATTGTTTTTATTCTTTTAAAAAGTGCCAGTATATCATCATTTAGCATTATTTTTTTTTAATATGCGACCTAAAGATGTTGCTCAAGCTGTTGCATTGAGCGACGATGGTCGTGTTATACGTAGCATTGCAAATTTCTTGGGTAGAGCCAGGAGCACTATGCACGATGCGATCAGTAACTTCTGCTAGACCGGTGAGTACGTGCGACCTCCAGGGTGAGAAAGACCAAGAGTCACAAACCAAGGAGACGATCATTTTGTGACTCTAACTGCTTTACGGGATCGCGGAGTAACATGTAATGTTATTAGTCGTCGACTTGAAAATGTACGTGGCACAAGAGTGTCTGGACGAACAGTCCGCCGTAGATTACGTGAACAGGGATTGATGTCAAGAAGACCAGCAGCTTGTCCAGCTTTACTTGCAGCCCATCGTGCTCAACAATTAGCTTTTGCCCATGATCATAGAGACTTTAATGACGAATCGCGTTTTTGTTTGCGTTCACTGGATGGGCGTGAGCGTGTATGGAGAAGACAAGAACACCGTTTGGAGATGGGAGTGTCAAGTTATGGGCTGGAATTTCAATAGAAGCCCGTATAGACCTTCTTTTAATCGAAAATGGCGCTTTAATGCTAACCGTTATATTGAAGAATGTTTAGCCGACCAACCTATTTTTTTGCTAAAAAGTGTTGGTGATAATTTTGTTTGATGCACGATAACCCAGGTCCCGGTCGCAGTTGTCAATGATTATCTGGATGAAATGGACATCCAACGATTGGATTGGCCTTTACGAAGCCCTAATCCAAATCCACGGCATGAGTGGGAATTTTGGGGAAGGCTTGTTCGTAACTGACAACGAAAACCATCCGATATTTCGAGTAGCTTTTCTTGAAGATTTAAAATATTCCGCAAAGGGCGATTGCCAGTTGTGTTTAAAGCTCACCTCGTCGCATTACAGCAATTATTAGAGCACGATATTAATGTTTTATTTATTTGTTTAAGTTAACTGTTAGGTTTTTAGTTTTTGTAACGATGTTATAAATTGCATATTTTTCTTTAAAAAAATGTGTTTTCTTTAAGAATAAAGATATGGACATTAATCAAAATGTAAAATGTTAAGAAAAGATGTAGCTTACCAATGCCGTACAAAGATGCATTATTGTGTCATTAAATTCTTCCACAGAGAGTTTTGAAATTTAGGGCAAAATGCACTTTTTGGTTTTACTTTGTATAACACCAAGCCCATTTGAAATTTTTGTAGGCCCGGTATTAAATAAGAATCAGAATCATTGTGCCCACAACTTGACACAAAATGATTAGAATCGATATAAAACTAATAAAGTTATTTAAGATTAAATTTAAAAAAAATTTCTTTTTGTCCGGTTTTTGATGTCCGGGAGTGTATTTGACGCTAATTGCTGTCGAATAGCACTGATGATGGTTGTTACTGACAGCGCTTTGCTAGTATATTTTATTTTTAAAAACATTTTAAGAAAACAAAGTTTCTTTATTTTTCTATTTTTACGTGCAATCAATTTTCATTTTTTTTTTTAGTTATGTAGAAATGTGCGTTGCGTCAATGTTTTTTTTTTACTGTAAACAAGATTTATTTTTCACGAATTTTTCATCCAGCTAGTTTAATCAGTTTGAAGGTTATCCACGAAAAAATCCTTTTGCATCCCAAAAAACGGATGTTGGAACGGGTTTTTAAATTTTGGCTAAAATTTAAATCTTTGTTTATAAATTTATTTTGGTGTTGCATTTTCAAAAGGGTCTTCTATTTTTTTCATTGTAATAAAAATATTGTTATATGCCAATTTTGAAGAGCTGTAAATTCACATATGAGTTAAAATGATTATAAAATTCACATATAATTACAAAGGCGTAAAAGGGCCACATTAATTTTTATTTTTTATTTCAGTACAAGTTCCTACTTAGATGTCGGAATTCCGACTTAGATCGTAGAATTCCGACTTATAACTCGGCATTCCGACTTAGATCTCGGAATTCCGACTCAGATCTTGGAATTTCGACTTAGATCTCAGAATTCCGACTTAGATCTCGGAATTCCGACTTAGATCTCAAAATTCCGACATATATTTCGGCATTACGACTAAGATCTCGTAATTCCGACTTAGATCTCGGAATTCCGTCATATATCTCGGTATTCCGACTTATATCTTGGAATTTCGAATTAGATCTCGGAATTCCGACTTATATCTCGGCCTTTTCTGACTTACATCACGGAGTTTCGGCTTAGATCTCGGAATTCCGACTTAGATCTCAGAATCCCAACTTGGGTATCGGAATTCCCAATTGGATCTCGAAATTCCGACATATATCTCAGCATTCCGACTTGGATCTCGGAATTTCGACTTAGATCTCGGAATTCCGACTTAGATCTCGAAATTCCGACTTAGATCTCGGCATTCCGACTTATATCCCCGGCACCCCACTTAGATCCTGGAATTCCGACTTATATCTCAGATTTCCGGGCTTATATTCCGGAATTTCGACTTAGATCTCGGAATTCCATTTGATCTCGGAATTCTGACTTATTTCTCGAATTGACTTAGATCCGGAATTCCGACTTATATCTGGAACCCCTTATATCTCGGAATTCCGACCAGGAGTCTAAGTCGGAATTTCGAGATTTTAAGACAAATGGTACTGAAAAAAAATTAAAATTGGTGTGGCCCCCTTTTACGCTTCGTACATATTCAAAAAAATTACAGATTTTTTAAAAATAAAACGCTTTATCTAATAGCGACTTTTTTATCGAAGAGTTATTTGGCGCTGCATGGTCTATCTAGATTTTTTTTTTGGCGCAGTAGCGTAAAACTGCCGCAAATACAACACAAAATCAGTTAACAATTTTAAATAAAATGTATTAAAAAGTAAACCTTACTACATCAGGTTTTATTTGAAAGTGGCTCGGTAATATTTATTTAAAACAGCAAATTTATTTTTTTAAGTCAGTGTTTACAGAACACGAGGGCTGGTTATTCCCGGCGGATAAAAAAAAAGGGAAAAAAATCGTTACTAAAAGTTGACAAAGAAAAAAACTCATACGGATCCTTTTGTTATCATTAATGTTGAGTCCCATATTTTTCGTGTCGGTATTTTTTATCTTATTTTTATTTACATTAATATAAATAAAAAAAAATTGCATTCTACTGAACTGTTATCTTTTAAAATAGAGGTGTTGTTATTTCCTTTTATTTAAAATAAATTTTAACGGGGGTTTTTCCAAAAAATTTAACTGAAACGATCTAAAAAACAAAATGTTAATAATTTCTTTATGATAAAAAACCCAAACGTAAAATATCAAAGCGAACAAGAATCTGGGGGAAGCTTTTAAATTTGGAAAAACATCTATTGGAAAAATTTAATTTTACTAGAAGAAGGAGGGAATCAAAAGCTTTAAAAAAAAAATTGTTTTTATGTAAAAAAATTGGTTTTAAAAAAAAGACATAAGAGGTGCACTATTTAAAAATTGTTTTTGTTTCAAAAAAAAAAAAATATAATTTTCTAAAAGTAACATAGAGAGTGTTAGAAATTTTTCAAGATTATGCTGTTGAAATATTAGATATAACAAAACTTTAATTTTTTTGTATTTATGGGTTCAGCGCCGTAGCTACAAATTTTTCCTGGGCTCGGTTTTGGGAAACAGGCCCGCGGCTATCGAGGGCCCCCTAGCCAACTAACAAAAGGTTTTTTTTTTAAATTTTCGTCAGAAAAAAAACTCCTTTCGTACATTGTACTGCCCATAATCTTTTAAATTTTTTTAAAAAATTCTGTAAGTAATGTGGAAAAAAAAAAAAAATTTTTTTTTTTTTTTTGCAAAATTGTATGT
>JAHBCN010010198.1:0-32543 GCA_019359885.1 Listronotus oregonensis | reverse complement strand
TGAGTATTTGTTAAGTTGTCTTTATTGCTTATAGATTTCTTAATGGCCAAAATTTCCAAATAATCCATTTGTTTACCCTTCTGAATGTTATGTAATAACTTTACATCCCCATTATTAAAAAATGATTATTGTCTATGCAGTGTTCCGCAAAACCGGTATTTCTCTTGCTGTGTAGAATTGAATTTCTGTGTTCTTTTATTCTATCCTGTAAAGAACGCCTGTTTGCCCTATATAGGTTGCGTCACACTCATTACAACATATTTTATATATTCCGGATTGTTGATTCTTAGGACTTTTTTCTTTGTTATTTACTAAAACCCTTGCCAAATTATTTTTATTAACTGAAATACAATTAATTCCTAATTTGCGAAAATTATTGCTAATTTTATTACTTATACCAGAGACATAGTTTATAGCAAACCATTTTTTAGCCTTACTATCATTTGAAGTAATGTGTGTATAAAAATGCTTTTGAATATTTTTATGTTTTTTGTTTCTTATCAGTTTGTTGATGATTGCGGGACTGTATCCATTATTTGTAGCTATTGTTTTTATTATATTGACTTCTTTTAGGTAGTTTTCTTGGCTTAATGGAACACTTAATAACCTATGAATCAAACTATGGAAGGTCGACATTTTTATTTGCCAAGACTGGTTAGAATTTGCATGTATAATTGTATCTGTTGTGGTTGGTTTACGGAAAATATCAAAATCGAATGTATTGTTTTTACGGCTAATTTTCAAATCTAAAAAGTTAAGTGAGCTATTTTCTTCCGTTTCTATTGTGAATTTAATATTTTTGTTGATGTTATTTATGTATGTTAAGAATTGTGAGAGTTGTCTATCTGTTCCAGTCCATATACAAAAAATGTCATCCACGTACCTAGCCCAAAAGTAAACATATTTACACAACTTCAATTCAAATTTGTGGAAAACAAAATATTTTCGAAGTTAGCCATAAACACTTCGGCTAAGAGTGGAGGCTTCCCATAGGGAGACCGTTAGCGGAACACTGCATAGACAATAATCATTTTTTTAATAATGGGGATGTAAAGTTATTACATAACATTCAGAAGGGTAAACAAATGGATTATTTGGAAATTTTGGCCATTAAGAAATCTATAAGCAATAAAGACAACTTAACAAATACTCAAACAGATTTTGTAGGTACGCCCATCTTAGACGCTGCAATCAAAATAATTTAGTGCCATAAAATGTTTACTATAGGCCATCTGTGTAAGTTTAAGATAATTTTATTTTATTTTTAAGCTCATTCTTCTTAAAAAGATCTTTGAAAATGGTCGTGAGACCGAAACACGTGTCAGATCTATCTGAATAAAAATTTGTGAAACTTTACACCGAGTGTTTTATTTTAAATTAAATTTGTTACAATGTTTCACCTAGAGCCTACCGCAAATTCAATAGAAATTATTCCTATTAATATGTTGTAAGTGCATCATTAGATCCCTTATAGATACCATTTTAAAATAAATATGTTGGTATTTTTACTCTCTCTTTCAGAGTTATATAAAGTAAGGCTTATTTAAGGTAAGTTCTTCAAGAACTGCACTGCACTAGCAAAAATCATCTAAAACCCAGTATACATATTTTTTTATTTTCTTACATTTATTTTTAAGCCTGTTTTGACCATACCCAATTTTATAACAATTACTTGTTAAGAAATTGATTAATTTACCTATTTTATAAATATTGTGCTTTGCTTTAAACATTTTTATTTTCTTGACAATATCTTTGTTTATGCAGTGTATCCCAATCACTTCTGATTAGCCTTTTTTTTTTTTTTTTTTTGATGGATGACAGTGATTTGTTGTTCATTTTTTGTTGTTTTTTTAAGTTTTTATTTTTTTAATATAAATAATCCACCACAAACATATTTTTTGCAAATGATATTTCTAATCCCACAATTACTCATGTTGGTTACTTAGGGAAAAAATAAATATCACTAACATGTCCAACAAGTACAAGATTGTGTGGCAAAAATAAGGTGATTATACGTCAACATAAATTAAAAATAAATTGTACAATTTATTGCTCAATAAATTGGATATGTGTAATTTGTAGTCTAAAAATCCCTAGAAAATTTTGTTGATTTTTTAAAAGTAAAAATACCGTTTTTTTGGAAGTGTTTCTTCCTAAAGTGTTTTACCATAAAATCTTTAATTTTAAGAAGGCAGAATTAGGTATAGGAAATTTGTGCAGTTTTGAAGTTAGGTCAAAGTGGGGCGTCATAACTCAAAAACTAGAAGGTTCCGACATCAATCGACTTCGTGATCAGCGCTCCAAAAAACCCCACTATACGAAATTTGGATAAAATTGGCGATTAAAAAATTACCCTGTTTTATTAATTAAGACATACTAATTTTACTTTTGAAAAAAAGAGTTTATACCGTAAACCGGGGGGGACTATATCCACCAACTTCAAATGGTCGGCTATCCCCAAAACATATTTTCGTTATGGTAGATTTTAAAAAAACCCCTGAAGACGATCCCTTTTTTTTTGTTTTTATAGATAAATTTTTTTTTTTTTTCCATAAAAAAAAAAAAAAAAAAAAAAAACATGGTGGTTTTTTTTCCCCCCTTAGTGTGGGGTCATTGGCCTCGTATTTATTTATCCCGACGGGCTTTGGACCTTGATATGGGCTTATACTAAAATTTTTTTTAAAACACTTGGGCTGTATTTATTATATTAATATTTTAAATAAAAGTCGTATTTTCTTATATTTTTTATTGCAAATGAAACAAGGTATAAACATAAACATAACATTTCGTTTAAGGAATTTGGTTGGAACAGAAATTTAAAAAAAGTAGATGCATCTGATGCAAAACAAATAAGAAAAAAACAAAAAAATCAACTTAGGAGTAATATTTGGTTAGGTACAATAGGAACTAGCGTGGGAAAAAAAAATTTAAAATTTTTAAAGAAAACAAAATTTTTGTATTTCAAAATCTCAGGCACCAAAAAAATTCCCCTTGAAGTATGAGAAGTAGGTGCCTGGATCTTCCCCAAAAATGTCTATATTTTGAACCAAATGACATCTTCACATTTGGGCCTTTTCCCCTTTTGACCCCACACTCAACCATAGTCACACCCCCAATTCATTTTTTTTAATGGAAACAACTTTGCCTGGATAGTATCTTTTGGTCATATTTGACTATGACAAAGTCCCCAGGTTTATACGTATTGTGCTACTGGATAAATTGTCATCTGGTAACTGTTCGACTTCATCAGTTTTTCGGCCCCCAAATTTTTCCCCCCTTTACCTTCTGATAATGAAGTGTAACCCCCAGCAACATCACTCTCGCGTCAGGGGTTGGATGACTTTTTCGGGTTGGAGTGAGGCTTAAATGGAAAAAGGTTTTTTTTTCCTCTTGAGATTTCAGACTTTTGAATTTTTTCCCTCCACTACTGGTCCCTGGCACAGCTTCTGGCTCCACATAATCGGTGTTACTCGTTGGCAAGTCGTTTAGACCAGTTTTTTCACTATATCTTCCATTGGTGCTGGTAAATTTTGAAGCCCCCCTTTTTCCAGGAGTTACATTGATTTGTTTTTTTTTATTTGGGTTCAATAGATCCTTCCCCAAATCTTTTTTCTCCAATAACGCTATAACAGAGTCGTTACAAAAGACGGGTTTTTTTAAGTTCGTTCATATCTTTTCTCGGAATTCTATTTATAACTTGCTCTCTATTACATGGATAAATTCCACACTTTGGAAAACCAGATTTTAAAACTCCTTGCCATTTTCCCCTAAGATCAACATTAACTGTTTTAGAAGGCTTGGAAAAAAGAATTTTTTTGAAAACCATCCATATTTGTGTTTATATTTTTCCAAAATTTTTCGCCAAGCTGACTTCATTGGCCAAAAAATGCAACATCCAACGGTTGTGTTAAGTGTGTCGTTTTGGGGGGAAAACATACAAATCTAACATTGTTTTCTTCGCACCCAAAAACGGGGGGAAATTTTTAGAGATGACAAGTTGTCACCTATAACAACTTTAGGACCCTCTTCTTTCTTAAAAAGGGAAACCAAATGTTCAAACCAATCATAAAAAATGGGGAATCAAACCCCCTGTTTTCTTGAAACCTCGTTTTTGGCCCGCCCCTTTGGTCCCAAAAGCATATAAGTCGGGCCCCCGATAGACCACATACAGTGGTAAAAAAGTGCCAGCAGCATTACCACAGAACATTATAGATGTCGATGTTTTTGAAAGTGAATAATTTCTCAGGGTATTTTATACCTTTTTTGTAAAAATTTTTCTTCTTCCCCGGGGCATCCCTCAAGTTGCTTTTATCAAAGTTATAAATATTTTGTGGCGTAATATCAACCAGTTCCCTTTTTAAATGATTAAAATAGTCATTAAGTGTTTGACGAAACTGCGGCTCTGGCATTTTTTTTTTTCGGGAAATCTAACAACAATTCTTTGTGCCTATTAAAAATAGCTCGTCCAATCGACCAGGGGGATTTTGTACAAATTTGGAACATGTCACCCCCCTTTTTTGTCTAAATAATTTTTTTTCCAAAATTCTCAGCTCTAATTTATCAATAGGAAAGCCGAACTCGGACAACGTTATTATATTGGCTACTTTTTCATATTTTCTTCTTCTTTAGACAAACGGGGTTTTCCCCCCCTGTTTCTTTTTTTGTGGACCTAACTTTAAATTTAACTGCAACGTGCTCCTGGGAATTTTATAGATCTAATCCCCCCTGACTCATTGTTTTATTTTTAATTTCTGCTAAGGCTTTTTGAAGCGTATCTTCATTATAATTTCGATAAGGTCGCTGCCCAGCACTTTCCCCATATTTTCTTGGGATTTTTTTAAAAAATCTTAATATTAATAACCTCAAAAAAAATTTTTTTCTGTATTAAGAATATACCAATAAATTTGTAGAGACCGAGTTTACCCATAAAATAACTAACTAACATTTAAAATGGAAAAAAAAAAAAAACTACCTACCACTTACCAACTTATTTTTCATATTTCCGAACTAAAAAACAAGTCTTAACACCGTTAACCCCAACCAGCAGGCGACTAAATTGAAACGGTCAAACGTATCGAATCGGGTCGAATGGGGCAATTTTTTGTTGAGGAGGCTAACCCCCAAACACGTGAAAACATGGGGGTCACTATGGCACCCCCAAAAAAAACCTTTGTTTTTTAACAAAAACATTCTAAATATGACGCACAGATATCTGATCACCTCCATTTCACTTTTTATTTTGTGCCAATTGGAAAAGAAACACTTGGGCCCCAAAAGTTTTCAAAAAAAAAAAATAGAAAAGTTATTCGATTTAATCAAATCTAAAAAAAATTTTAAATAATATAACCCCCTCTATCGTTAATTCATTTTTTTGAGTGTTTTCCAAAATCAAGCAAAAGGGAAAAATTTTAGAAGTAATGGTTTTAAGCTATTGTGAATTTAAACATTTTTCCCCCAAAAGGCCATAGTCACCTGGGACCCAAGTCACCCCGGTTTACGGTACCAATTGGCCATTAATAAAGTGCTGCTTGAGAATAATTTATTAATAATACACACATATTGAAACTGTTCAGTCACTATCTGCAGATCTGTTATTAAATTTGCTTATAGTTGAGCTATGTTAGGCAGTTGGAGATTGATTTAAGTTAAGTAATAGCTGGTTAATTAGCTAAAAGGTACCTGGGCTGTCAGGCTTATTGTAACTAAAAGCTTTGTATTCTTCACGCTATTTGTATTTTTAGTAATGTGGTTTTATTATATGTATGTGTAAATCCTTGCACAATAAAATGTGCATTATCATAATTTCTTAGCCAAGAATTTGTCCAAACTCTTGTACAAGTAATGGTCCATGTATTACTAGCTTATTTTTTTGGCAAACTTGAAAAAAATATATTATCTTTTGAGTTTATAACCAGTACCAACAGAATGCACTTTGGTTAAAACCCAAAAAAAGTTCTGCTTAATTATATGCTAATATTCAAGGGGTTGATTCCTGAACTCATTTTAGAAAAAAAAACTACAGGGTGATAAAGTTTTCAAAAAAATCATGTTTTTTGGGACATCTGGAATACCAAGGCTAAGCTCGAGGCTAAGTAGCGTGGAATGATATTAATAATAGCCAGGATTAATTTGCATATGAACATCTTTCTGGTATACATTTTTTTATTTCTAACACTGTTTTTAAAACAGCAGAAACAACATACTTACAAGCTAATGTATTAATTATATTATTATTATCTGTTAATATTAACACATACTAATTAAAAGCTGATTCTTAAGATAATCCTATAAAAGATATAACGCTCTCAATTTTATTTTATTTTTTTTTATTAACACTGATAAAATAATTACAATAATTGTTGGAAGTGGCCATCTTTACTTAACAGGCACGCTTCCGCCCTTCGCATCATATGGCGCACTCCTTCGAATATTTCCGGCGTATTCCGTATAGGTTCAAACGCAGCAACTATTCGCTCTTGTAATTCTTCTAAATTTTAAACAGAAGTTCTATAAACTAAACTTTGAGGGTGACCCCATAAAAATAAATCTAAACTATTGGGATCAGGAGATCTTGCTGGCCACTGTTGAGGTCCTTCAACAAACAGGATAAACTGTATTTAAATGATATCGGACAACTGCACTAAAATGAGCAGAAACTGCATTGTGCATGTACCACATTTGATTCTTCAACCCGATTGGCACCCAGGTATTTCTTCTTGGAGAAAATTTAGGTATGACTGTCCATCAAGGCGTCCTGGCAGAAAAAATGGGACTTTCTGAAGGTCAACTGAGAAAAGTTCACAAAAGGTGGAAAATCCCTGGGAAGTAATGCCTGTATTCCTTGAAGATGATATGGATACAACAAAATCAGCCAATTTGATGAAATATATTCAAGACGCTGACAATCTTCCCTGTACTTGTCTCAGAATGTTCTTCGATTTCTTGTAATACTGCTTCTTCTATTTCGGGTGTTCTGACCGTGTGGTGACCCTCCGAAGTACGTTTTTTGAAACTTCGAGTTTCAGTAAGTCGTCTGTGTCTTTAAAAGGTCCGGCCATCTGGCAAGAGTTGCAAGACACGATTCGGGTATCTTACCTCATAAAGACGTCCGCTTCTAATGCATTGCCGTCTGCGAGAGCACATACGTAATGCATTGCCGCCATTTCCGTATTTGTATAATTCAGATTTGCCATATTTACTACTGAGATAGGTATTCCGAAAACAAAAAAACTGAATGGCAAACTAGAGTTTAAAGAAATAAAACGCTAGACGTTTAGAACACCAACAACCATTATTTTGACACTAAAGTTTTAAAAACAATTTATTTCAGGCTACCTATATTTGTGTCGTTTTTAAAATAAATTTATTCAGGCCAACTGGATTTTCTTCTCTTGCGGACGCCACTGGTAGAAATTAAAAAAAGTTTTTTTTTATCACCCTGTAGTCCAAAAGTTAGGACGTTTAGGACACGTGTTTATATAAAATTTCTTTTTTCTTAAAATGAGTTCAGGAATCCCCTTTTGAATATTAGCATATCATTAAGAAACACCCTGCCTATGATGTCAATCTCACTACAGGTACTTTTAACGTACATAAACTTGGCTAGTCCAGCTCAAAGAAGTGAAACGAAATTTATATCAAAATTAGGGGCTTTTAGGTGCTATTTACGTGCGCAATTAAAAAATTAGGTGCACTAACAATTTTAAAAATACTTAAAAAAAAACTGTGGGTCTGTCAGGTTTCAAAAATAATAAAAAAATATTTTTTAATGATTAAAATGGATAGGAATTAAGTGCTAATCGAGTGCTGCTTGAGTCTATATTTAAGATTTTTTTTATGTAGTGATAATTTAGACAAATTCAAAAGCCCTCAGTTCTGGTCGGTCATGGTTAGTTCTCGTAAGTTAAAGCGACTTTTTATTTGGTTAGTTAACTTCCACAAATTTATATATTTAATTTTTTCGAAAATTTTCAAAATTTTTACATTTTTCTTACCTGTATATTTTTATTTCCTCCACACAATGCATAATGCATATTCCGTTGTTTTTTTCTCCAAAAAAATCTTAAATAAAGACGGTTGTAATGTGTATTGGACCCAACAAAATATGACAGTATAATAATCTCATAAGTCTCATAACTGTCTTAACCAGGATCGACAGGATAAAAAAAACTACATACTTTTTGTCAAAATGAAAAAATCTTCTTGCATTGGCCATAATCGAGGTAGTACCGGTTGAAATCTTAAAGAAATATAATTTTTTAAATAATTTAGAGAAATATTTGAATTCTATTAAGTTCCTGAAAGCACTTAATTAGCACTTAATTCGTATCTATTTTAATCATTAAAAAAATTATTTGATTATGGTTCTGCTAAACCTGGCAGACCCACAGTTTTTCTTCAGAATTTTTAAAATCGTTAGTGTACCTAATTTATCAATTGTGCACCTAAATAGCACCTAAAAAGCCCCTATTTTTAATCTAAATTTCATTGCAACTTTTTGAGTTGGGCTAGCCAAGTTTATTTACATGTACTTTTACATATTCAGTGTATTTCTTTTACCATGTAGAACCGTTCTAAACCGTTCTTAATCTGTCAATTAATGTTCCTTTTACATTAAAGTCATGTTGTAGAATCATTCTTGGTGGTTCAAAGAACGAACAGAACGGTTCTATAAGTTAAAAGGGATCATAGAGTATGTGATGGTTTTACCAGACCTGTCTGTAGGATGTCAAAAACATATCTACCTAGATAATAATATTTTTGTTTTTTTTTATAGTAAGAAGGATGAAATAGAGGGTGATGATAAGTTGGCTAAGGTTTTAGAAACAGAAATTGCATTAACTGAACAGTGCCTTTTAGCTAATCCAAAGTCTTATGGTTCCTGGCACCATCGTTATTGGGTTCTATTGATGCATCCAAAACCAAATTGGGAGAAGGAATTTAATTTGGTTACCAAATATCTTACCTATGATGACAGAAATTGTAAGTTTCATATTCAAATCGCTGTATCGTTTCTTTAAGACATTTTTTATTTAAAACAGTTAAACTTAATTTCTCAGTTTAGCATTTATTTATTTGCTTGTTGTATTTGTATACTTATCTTAATAAAAATATCCAATTAAATTAGAGGTCCCCAAACTTTTTTGTCTTGTGGATCCCGTGCTATGTTTTTCAGTTTTGCATAGATCTCTGCTTACCCAATATAGAGTTTTGGAAATTCATCAACTTAAAATGTGTTTTTGACGCCTAATGGAGTTCTACTCACTTTGAAAGATTTAAATTTCTGGATCTCTTGCAGGTTGTAGTCGATCCTTAACAGTGGATATAGTCCACTTTTGGTACAATCGAATTAAATGAGTTTTATTTGTACTTTTTGTCAGATTAATAAAGTTGTGCGTTGTTGAGCACAGTAGTTTGAGGTGATTTTCATTAAAAAACGCCTGCCAGCTGTGTAGTTTAGATTTTACCTTGAATGGTAAATCTTATGAGGACGACATTATGCCAATCTTAATAAGGGGTAGTATTTGTGTAATATCCATGACGCTACTGCATTGTTTTAAAGATGAATTAAAGCCTCGATTGAGACAAATATTGTATAAATTTATAAATTAAAGCATAGAAATCTATCTGTGGGGAATATTATTGTTTAATGACCCCGAATCCATACATATTTAAAGTTAAACTGGCCTGAGTTGTTGTAGATCATACTGTTAAATTAAAAAATTGAAATCAAAAGGAGGTGGCATAGATATTTGGTTAATATTTTAAAATAAATCTGTGTTTGAATTTATTAACAAAGTTTGCTGGTATGTACTGCATTTAAATGATTATTGTCTTCCTTTCCCTTATGCCATATTCCAGTCCATATCTTTATACATACCGGCTGGTGCGTCGCCGAGTGGAACATAGGAAATCCCATGTAAATTTTAAGGGGGTTAATTATTCGCTTCCCTGTACATTTTACAGAAAAAATGTAAGATAACTTTCTGAAGAGACTAATCTGACAAACCTCGTGCCAAGTTTCAAAAAAATAGTATAAGCAAATCTTGAATTATTCAATTAAATGTAATTGCAAAATTACCAAAATTTTCGGTTCAGGTAAAACCAAACAGACACCAGCCACCAGCAAACAATTTGTTATCGAGGCGTTGTCAAATCTGATGTAGAGCCGAATACAAGTAATATATTTTTTTCGTTTCATTAATCTCACAACCATTACATTTAAAGACATGTTAACATTAAACCTTTAATTTATTGTAACAATTAAGTTTTACTAATAACAATTATTACTATCGATCATTAAAAAAATAATTTTATCATACTAGAATTTAATTAAACAAATAGCAGTATCTGAAATATTTTAAATTTATTTTTCCATCAAGCCAGCCTATCTGGTCCATTTCAACCATTAAACGTATTGTCAGTAAATTCGAGTCCAAAGCCATCACAATAAATAATTGTAAATGTTTTAAATGACTTAACTGAACTCTATATTTTGATTTAATCATAAATTTGGGACAACTATAACGTAGTCAGAATTTGGCCAAAGCCACAAATAATATTTGTAAATAAAATAAAATTTAACTGAATTTTAATATTTTCTGGGGAAAATAAAGATTTAAATACTAATAAGAGAATTACAAAATTAATTAATCAAATGTTCAAACAACGCATAACAGCTAAACAATATCTCAACCGATCATAAAATTCTTTCTAACGTTGCTAAGTTGATATTGCGAAATTTTATTATCTAACAAAACTTTTCAGCTGGTTGATTCTCAAATTTAACTTTATAAATACACTTTTAAGTGACCCCACAGAGAGAAGTCATTCGGTGAAAGATCAGGGGACCTGGTTGGCCAAAGTATCCGGTACCGTGGACTAATTATATTGCCGTTAAAAGCATTTTCCAGGTACTCTCTAACCATGTGGGCATTAGCGCAACCATCCATTTGGTACCAGATCGTTTGATCTTCCCGAACAACTTCTTCCAAGGCGGGTCCAATTTGATTTTGAAATATGTCCAAATAATAGGTTTCTGCTGTCAGGTTATAGTCCATAAAAAAGAGTTCAATGATATGGTGTCTGATAATTCCCACGAATACATTTGTTTTTTGGAGATATTGTGTCCGAGTCATAGGCGTGCGCACAGTGGGTGCCCTGGGTGCCGTGGCACCCCCACTAGTCTGAAAAAGATTACTGTATTTAAAATATGAAAATTATTATTTGATAAGGTTCGATTTAAAAATTACAATCCTTAGATTCAAATGTATAAAATGTATCGTATCCAGTTTTATTCACTTCATTATTATTATTATTAATATTATTATTATTATCTCGGCACCCACACCAGCTTTATCCTGCGCACGCCTATGGTCCGAGTATAAACAAAGGATGTTCATTTTCTTGGCACCAATACCGGCAATTCTGAACATTTGGTTCATTGTTGAGGGTGAATGCACATTCATCGGAAAAACAAATATTTCTTAAAAAATTCCTATCGTTATTTGCTCTTTCCATCATTTCAAAACAAAATGCCATTCTTCGCTCTTCATCTCCTTCCTGCAGCTCTTGATGTTTTTCGAATTTATACGAATAATATTTGTGTTTTTTCAAAGTGCGCAATACCGTTGTATGATGTTTATTTACCTCTTGCCCAAGAATCCTGGTATTAACCATTTTGTTCTTCAGTAGAATATTAAGATCTTTGTTCTCTCTTTCTTCGGCTCTATTTTCGATATCCTGAGTTGAACATTTACAATTATTTATTACGGTACCTTTGGACTTGAACTTCAGGACTTACCGTTTTCTTAAAATAAAAAAACACTTTTTATTTATTTTAAACACCTTTCCGGGGGTGAATTAAAAAAAAATAAATTACAATTCGTTTCGAGATTCTTTAAAGTATTAACTTATATCAATAATTCAAGTTTTAACCTCAAATTCGCATTTTACGACGTATTTTCTTGGACTAGCCGCTGAATCCGATTTTAACGTCAAAAATTAAGTTAGAAGGGTGTAACACCCTTATTTTCACCCTTTCAACCCTTAAAATGTAATTTTCCTTAAAAACAGTTTTATTTTTCTTTTTTATGGCATCTAGTAGATATTTTGGGTCGCTAAATCCGAATTTAACAATGTTAATAGTTTTGATCTTTATACTAATTTCTTAGCGTACTTAAAACAATGCGGTTTTTTAAGATAAATAGTATATTAATTATTAAGAGCGCGCAAGTTTTGGTACTAAGTATTTTTCTATTAAAAAATAAGGGTGTTTGTTACACCCCTCTAAATTAATTTTTTACGCTGAATTCGGATTCAGCAGCCTAAAATACTTACAGGATCCTTTCAAAATAAACAAATCGTTTTGTCAATTGATATTAAATTTTAAGGGTTAAAAGGATAATAATAAGTATGTTACACCCTTCTAACTTAGTTTTTAACGTTAGATTCGGATTTAGCGTCCCAAACCACCCACTAGATCCCATAAAAATGTTAAAAAATCGGTTTTTAAAAAACATTACATTTTAAGGGTTGAAAGGATAAAAATAAGGGTGTTACAAACCTTTAACATAGTTTTTGACGTTAAATTCGGATTTAGTGACCCAAAATACCTATTAGATCTCATAAAAATGAAAAAAATGTTTTTAAGAAACATTCAATTTTAAGGGTTACAAGGGTGAAAATAAGGATCTTACACCCCTCTAACTAAGTTTTTGAGGTTAGATTCGGATTTAGCGACCCAAAATACCCACTAGATCCCATAAAAAAAGAAAAAAAAAAGGGTTTATAAGGAAAATTAAATTTCAAGGGTTGAAAGGGTAAAAATAACCCCTTTAACTTAATTTTTGACGTTAAAATCAGATTCAGCGGCCCAAAATACCTACTAGATCCCTTAAAAATTACAAAAAAGGTTATTTAAAACTTTTTTCACCCCGATTTTATTGTGGGAATTTTTTTTTGGTTAACTTTTTTCCTTAGGTCTTCCTGAACAGGTTCCACTAGGTTTCAGCTAAAAAAAATCTATTTCGTAGAAACCTTAGCTTTGACCTTTTTTTAACACAGGAAACTCGACTATAACCGCGGTGTATGTGACAATATTATATAGTTATGTTTATGTCTTTTTAGTTCACTGTTGGGATTATAGAAGACTGCTCATAAACAAAATAGGTATAACACTGCCAGCAGAGATTAAGTTCTCAACTGATCGCCTAAACGCCAATTTTTCAAATTATTCCTCATGGCATTATAGAAGCACCCTAAGAGAACTAGATGAAAGTTGTATTGAAGACGAGTTGACTTTGGTCCAAAATGCTGTATTTACCGATCCTGCAGATAGTAGTGCATGGTTTTACTTAAGGTGGGTTTTAAGTTGTCCTGCACTTAACAAAGATAAAAGGGAAGATTTGTTAAGAGCATTTGAACAACTTGAAGAATTAGAACCGGATTGCAAATGTAAGTAAATAAAACAATATCTTTATTATACTTTAACGCATGTCTTGCATTATTACTGCAATTACCAAAACAAAAATCTTAAGTAATTCTCTTAATAAAACCCGTGTTTTTGGAGGTTTAATTTGGAAATATGTTCAAAATTATCCGTTTTCTAAACTAGAGTAGGTAGTAACTCTACATCGCCATTTGACCCCGGGGTAGGTTAGGTTTAGGTTTAAAGTGAGTAGATTTTTTTACGCCCTCCACTGCGACCGCTCGGTGTATTGTGGCTTACACCTTTTTATATTTCTCCCAATAGGATCAGACTTCTAATGAATGCGATATCAGATTGAGAGTTCTTACATCTCCTCTTACTCGTGTCGCTACCGGACACGAGCACAATATGTGTTCAGGTGTCCCTGTCTCCTGGAGAGTATGACGGGCAGCCGATTAGATCTGTCATGCCCTCCTCTCCCGGTCTAGTGACGTGGGTAGCTACCAGGTCCTTGTTACAAGAACCAGATGTTCCTTCTCCGGCCTTACCCTATGAAAACGGTCCTATCCGCTTTCTGTTTAAAGCCAGGGAATCCTTTTCCCTATAAAGGCGGTTCTGTCCGTCTTCTGTTTGGATTCAGGGATCCCTTTCTGAGCACATGTTTGTTCGGGATGGATTAGCCCTTCCCCGTGAAACAGGCGCCTGTGACTTTAGGGGCACCTTTCGAAACGGATTCACCCGCTTTGGTCGGCGCACCTTTGTCCGCTTGTGACCTTGGATGACACCTCTCGAAACAGATTTATCCGTTTCGGTCAGCGCACCTTTGCCACTTTTTTCCTATAAAAGCGGTTCTGTCCGCTTTTTGTTTGGAGCTAGGGAAGTAATAGTCCACCACGGCAGAGCCTCGTATTACCGCAGTAAGGCTAGATACTCTGAGAGGTCGCCCTGTATCTCAGAGGCACCGTTGGAGACACCTGTTTAAGGCACAGGATGTCATTCACTCATCAGCACGGTATGCTAACACCTTGAGTTAAGCCTTGTGTTCGTCTTAGCTTCGGATCCCGTTCCATACGGTGGCAACAAGAGTTGCGGATAACCAGCAACTCTAGCGCATGTTCCAAAAGATCCTACTGGGCCCAACCACGACAACGACGTGCGAACACAGCGCTTGGGTAAACTAGAGTAGGTAGTAACTCTACATCGCCATTTGACCCGGGGTAACTTGACATTTATTTTTAGTCATGTTAAAAGTAAAAAATAATGCTGATAATGCTTTAACCTTTAATCCCTTTTTTATTTTATTATTTAAAAAAGATCCAAAAATACTTCACAATTTGCGCCCGGCTTAGAAATAACCATAAAGTAGGACTACTTAACTAATAAAGCGTTATTTTCTACTCTTCCTGTTAAATATAATGGTCTTTGCTTTTAAGACTAGTATTAAATAAATAGCTTATAAAAGTGGGAATTAGTGCAATTTCCCTAAATTGGTGAATTGAGACATATGCTTGTTTGTCAAATTCATTTATATTATAACAGGTTGATTTTAATTTGTACAAGTTATTTAATTTCAGTGTCTTTCCTTGGAAAGGTTTATATTTATCACTAAACTAAAGTTCTTTAAAATCCCTTAAATAGTTTAGTCTGCAGATCCATGTATCAAACTTTACTTGCTGGATTAAATCGGTCACTTTTCTTCCTTACTAAATAATATACTATTTATTTGTATTAAGGTTTTTACAGAAATAATTACACAAGTCAGTTTTTTAATATTATTTTTAGGGATCTTTTTGGCGAAGTGCTGGTTAACAGGGAGTCTAGTTTTAAGTGACAGCGAATATGTCGATCATAGAATTCAATTTTATAAACAATTGATAAAGCTAGATCCTTTAAGAAAAGGTCAATATGAGGACTACTTAAAACAAGCTGAAAGGAAAGTTGAAAGTCAAAACCAAAGTTCTTAGCTTAAGTATGAAAATTTTTACATTCTATTACTTTTGAAACAAAACAATAGTTTATTTGTATATTTAAACATATGAAGTTGTGATTAAAGGTACTTTTATTAAAATAAACAACAAATAAACAATTTGTAAATTAGTTTAACGACTAAGTTTTCTTTTCTGTTCACTTCTGATTTTTTCTTCAATTTTTTCTGGGTCTATCGTAACTGTTTCCCTTAAGCTGCTGTATTTATTATTATTTTCGGGTTTTCCTAGAGATTCTAGGTATTTTTCTCTTAAATATAAGACGGTGTCGATGTGAGCCTTATGTTTAATAGCTAAATCCAAGGCTCTAAAAATGAAAAAAAGTAAATTAATACATACTTGTAAAATTGTTAAAATAGTTAAGAGAAATTTATAATCCTAGAAACATTTTTAAAAAGCGTGGATGTTAAAGTTCTAGAGTTAACCCAAATAATAAACTGTCCTTTTATTTTGTAAATTATTTGATTAAAAAATTTTACATTTTACATATCATATTTTGACTATAAGGAAACTATCAATGATCAGTGAAAAAGGTCTTTTTCATTTTAGCGAATATATTTGATTTTAAAACTAGTTGTAAAAACTAAAACTGTTTTCAATATGGTATTTCGAAAATTTCTAGAAAATAATCCAGGAAAATATAAAGGCTTTGTTTCTCTTTCTAAAAGTTAGTATGGGTTTCGTTATGAATTAACAAAATATATCTTAAAATCAGTTTGTAAAAATCAGTTTTTCCTAATTTTTCTCCTGAGTCTGTAAATAAATAAAAAATTTTAAAAAAACATAAAAAAATTAAAAACCTATAGACAGTAGATACATTTAGTGATTAAATCTCTTTAAAAGAAGTCTATTACCTTGTCCAATTATGTATCTTAATGTTAACATAGATAGCTTGAAAAACCATTCCATTATGAAGTAAAATTGACTCTGCCTCTTCCGTTTTGCCTCCTAGCAAAGCCATGTGAGCTTTCTGTTCAGCTTTGGAGGCTAAGGTCTAAAATGTCAATTATTTATTAAGATTTTAAAAATAATAGAAGATACTGATATAGTACTAATGAGCATAAGAAATATTTAAGATACTATTAGAGATTCTTAACATTCAAAGTAGTTAAAATACAAAAAGGTACTGATCCCAATGAAGGTATTAGCTTAATGAAATAAAAGTAACAACTTTCTAGGCCTGTTATGCTAGATGACTTCCCGATAAAGTACTAAACATGGCCCTAGTTTTGATTTTTTACTGAAAAAGCTCTCTCCATAACTGTTAGTAATAACAGATATATGTAGCAGTTAAGTCAAGAAATTTGAAAATCAAAGGTAAACTTTAAATTTTCTTATAGTTTATTTTGATTTCTGGGAATATCAAATTAGTTTCTTATCTGTTTTGAGTAATATAATAAAATAATTTATGTGCTACACTCGTCCATCGATAACCGATAAGTTTGAAATAACATATATATCTTGTAACGGGTTGCCAATGTTTTCAAGCAAAGATAATACTACTACGGATAAGATGAACCATTCAATGCTATATTTTTGATACCCCTAATGGACTTTGGCTAACGCGAGCCGATGTCCATCGAGAGATTTTCGCGCTATCCTTGAACGAAAGTTAAACAGTATTGCCGGCAGGCCTTTACTATTGGCGTGATGAAACGCGACTAGAAAATGCACAATTCGTTTAGCCGCCCGCTTTCGCTACTTCGTGTTCCGAATAAGGTACAAGCGACAGACATTGACAATGTCGCACATGGTTTCGTCCTCGATTCGCTGGGGCAGGGGTTACCGACTTAATTTTATTCGCATTTACGGAAGCATTGATATCCGAACTGATTAAACGCCCCATTTAAATGAACCATCTATTCGTAGTAGTATTATCTTTGTTTCAAGTAAGTTTATTTTCTATTTTTATATAATTTCATAAAAATAATTATTTTATTATAGTACTTAATAACAAATCAATTTTATAAAGAATTAAACCTTTTTATGTCTTTTCATGTTTTTTGTTACTATTATTGCGAGAGCCCACTAGCTCTCCATAATAATCTATATAAAAAAACATTAAAAATAATATATAAATATCTTTATTCTGGAGAAAAGCTAAATAATTTTACTTTTAGATTTGTAAAAAATTCCGCAAGAAATCAAAATAAACTATAAAACCTAGTCCTATATATCGTTCTTTTTAAAGTTTAAATATTTTTTATATATATTTTATAATATTAAATATAATTATAAAATAAATATATTAATAAATAATATATATCTTATAACGGGTTGCCAATGTTTTCAAGTAAGTTATTTTTTTTTATATAATTTCATTCAAAATAATTATTTTATTATAGTACTTAAAAACAAATCAATTTGTGTGGCTAATGAAATTTCTGGCGTTTATGATAGTGAAAATAACGGTGATGTTAAGGGGGTGTTTTGGTTTAGAAGTTTTAAAAAATTGATTTTTTATTGCTCTTTTTAATACCTTATATTATGGAGAATATATGGGCGAAACCGTTTTGCCCGGAAATCATTTCTTATAGCCGAAATACACAATCATTGGACCGGTCGTCCCGTATAATCAAGCGCATTTTCAAAACTTTAAAAGCGATTTCCCAAAACTTACATTTTTTTGCTGGGCGCATGGATTACTGGATAATTATTGGACCTATTTTGATGCCGCTTTGCCATTTTTTAGAAAATTGAACTGGCTATGGTTGCAACCTCGAAAGTTAAAATAGCTTCAATTTTTTTTTAATGTAGCTTAAAGATGGAAGAATAAAAGGGTGTAAGCATTGTAATACGTATTATTTGATTTTACCTTTAAAAATGGGTAAAATTGAGGTTAAAATCGAAGCTCCAAACCAGAAAACCCCCCTAAACGATGTGCTACTGAGTTTTGATGAAAAAAAAATGTCTGGATTTTTCAGCTATTAAATTTTAGCCAAATTCATATAAAAAGTTATTTTAATGATTTCAGCCGTTATTTTGTGATCTAACACTAGAATCAACCATTTTAACTAGTTATTTATAATGGGGGCTCTGATAAGGCCAAATATAACAAGTACAAATACGGCCGAGTGATGATCGCATTGTTAAATTTAGCAATGGACTTAGCAGTTTAGAATGTTTGACAAAACGCCATTGTCATTGTTATTCAATGATTTTAGTAGGCAACCTGTTAAAATCTGACATTTTGTTAAACATTCTAAACCGTTGTTAACTTTTAACAATTTGCTAAGTTGACAACGGTTTAGAATGTTTAACAAAATGTCAGATTTTGACAGGTTGCCTTACTAAAATCATTGAACACTGACAATGACGTTTTGTTAAACATTCTAAACTGCTAAGTCCATTGCTAAATTTAACAACGCGATCATTACTCGGCCGATAATGTAATAACTTTAAACATTCGATACGGAGAGGTGTTGTAACTACTAATCACAACTAACAGTCGCGTTTTAATAATTATTTATTTTAAAAATTCTTCAACAGAATAGAACGCATGCAACATTAGAGACTCCTTAACCTTATTGATAAGACATCTGTCATTCGTAGTGCTGTCGGTTAGCGTAGTAAACTTTTTATAGCATTAAATATCTATATACTTAGGAGATTAATGAAGAACTCTGGGTATCATAATGTTCCGAGACACCCCGTATAAACACACGGATCCTGGTTTTACACCTTTTTATTGGAAATCTGGTTTACAAACGTTTATATGGAAACAATGTAACGTTATTATAATAACTCTTTAACCTCTGTCTGTCAACTTCTACTCGCTGTAAAAGTCAGAAATAAACTGGCCCGTGCGGACTTCCTTCGCGCTTTTAATAGTAATGTGGAAAAGAATGGAAAAGTCTAGAATTGGCTGGAAGAATTCTTTTACTGCAAGAAAAGTGTAAAATGGATGTTTCCAGCGCCCTCAGGATAATCCGCAATGGCCGCCGAGAAAGGAACAAAACTAAGGTAATTTATTTCAAATAGATTATTCACCTAAATAAAATAATTCTAACCTTTTACAATTCTGTTAACGAAACAGATATTTTTAAAGTCCGTAACAATAACAATGAATTTTCTTACGTGTGTAATCAGCAAAATATACAAGCATGGACGCGTTAGAATTTGGTATTTTATAAATAATGGCTTGCAGAATAAGCGTGGATAAGTATTGTCTATGCACCTGATTATGTTTTTCTGGGTGATAAAAACTTTAATCATATGTGCTGATACTGATATGATACTGAATATGAGATTGCACAGACTGTTGATTTTAATAGTATATTTTCGTCCAATATGGTGGGTTTATTAAATTATGTAATATGTCTAAATACAAACTTTCTAACGCACTAACCCGAAATATTTGTTAATTATAATAGTTTTTTTTTTGGTTTAATATCCCAATTATATACTTAACTTTTTTATTCTTTCTGTCTTATAATTTTATTTTAGGTTATTTCAATATTATATTGCGTTCTGGTCAGTTTTACCTTGATATATTGAATAAAATACACTTTTTCATAATGATTTATATTGGCAAATGCTTCTTCAGCTATATCCATTGTTTCGGAATTGGATTGGGTAGCTAAGACAGCTAAGCAGGCCCATAACATGGCATTGTTAACACTTCTGCACAGGTCCAGCGCTTCCGTCCATTTGTTATCTTGTATT
The DNA here is from genome assembly GCA_019359885.1 of Listronotus oregonensis. NCBI lineage: Eukaryota > Metazoa > Arthropoda > Insecta > Coleoptera > Curculionidae > Listronotus > Listronotus oregonensis. The sequence continues at coordinate 12,464 of JAHBCN010010198.1, read as the reverse complement.
TTCCTTAAATAAACACATATTTAAAATTAAAACAGCATACTACTTATACAGTAATCACCTAAATAAAGAATTAAACAAAATTAAAGGCAACTTTTCGAATTTCCTTAAAAATCAAGATAATACACACATGTTAAGGTTTGCATTTGACAGTGCACTGAAAATCATATTCACAAAAAAGCTTATGGATTATGCTATGGTATGCCACTGTATATTGTATTTGTGAATTTATTATTTTTAATTCGAAACCCTTCCTTCTCCTTCGTAAGATTTGGTAAGATGCCGTCAAACTCCCTCTCCCCTTACGTGAGATTAACTATAATTTATAAATAATTAAATTTATTTTACCCGGGATTCATCTTGTTTGACAAAAGCTCAGACTGCTATTTTTTTTTCTTCTAAAAACCCTGAACGTTATTTTTTTTTGTCCTCGAAGTAATAAAAATATTTAGTAGCTATAAACATTTTGTTTTGCGCACTAAATGGGACACAAAAAAAATATTTTTTTACTGTCTGTAAGAATAATGTGTACTATTTGCATTAAAAAGTTAACATGAGATTTTTCAATAATCCCCAGCTCCCTTTAGATGAGATTTGATTTGATGAGATTTTGCTCTCCCCCTCCCTCCCTCCATTTTGTGATCATGTAATTAATAGATGCTCCCTACGTATGTGTAGGTTTGTAGAATATGTATAGTGGTTACATAAAAAAAGAGAAAAGTTTCTGTATTATAAAAACAGAAAACATAAAAGTTTAAAAATAACATTAAGTTAAAAAAAAACAAATAATAATTTTAACACCAGTTAATTTATTCATATTCTTATGAAATTCAAGTAATAATTTTATTCGTGCCATATGTAGAAAATGTATTTTAAACAAAATTAAAATTAAAATTTTTAAATGTGTTTTCTTATTACTTTTAATTAATATTAACTTATATACCTTATTTTATAAACATGTACAGTATTATTTTTAGTTTTCTTTAGTGACCAAATTTAATAAAAGGAGAATTTAATATTTGAGAAATAATACGAAGACTATTAAAATTTCACATGCCTATTTAGTTTAATAAAGTTATTTCAGCTAAAAGGGTAACAAAATACACAAGAATTTTTAAAAAATAACAAAAATTGACATAAATTAAAAACAACATTTTTATAGGCCCATTTTTGGTACCTTTAAATGTTTTAATATTTTGTAGTTTTGTGTATTTTTAATACTATAAGGTATTTTTTTTACTTCTAGTAGTTTGTGCGCTTTCGAAAACAAACACCAATTTGACCCTTCCTATGTATTGCATACTAACAATTTTCGATTTTGTTCTTCTTTTCTAATATCGAACTAATGGATTTATGATACACTTACTTATGAATCAATTCAGGAAAAGGCGATATCGGCACGTTAATTAAAGATCCATCCACTCTTCTAATGGATACAGAATTACCCACAAAATCGTTTATTCGAGGGTTTCTTCCCAATTCAGGGGAGTCATATTGCAAAGAACAAAGATGTAACAGCTTGGAATTAAATGAAGCAGTGGGGCAATACCAGACAATTAGTTGGGCATCTTGTATTGCTGCCAATATATTAATTGTTGCGTTCCATTTAAATGAATCGATTTTTCGTCCTGTAAAAAGACAAATTAATTTTTAAATTTTATTTAAAATGGTCTTAAAAATACAAAGAACCAAAATAAAGTATCAACATTTGGGTAAATAATAATTACACTAAACATTAAGTATTAAAATAATATATTTTTTGTGTCTATCAATTAAATTTAGATGTATTTTTTTTAGCTTTAATGCAGATATGATTTGGACTAGTAAATTATAGTATAACTATGAATTACTACTACAATTTTAAACCAAGGAAAGACGTTAGTGGGAAATAATTTTGGAAAATTAGTCTTAATTAAGAAATATTTTTGTTAAAAGCTAACAATAAGCTGATATCTGCAGCATAATATCAAGCCATTTTTATTATACATGATGAGAACCATAATCTTTAAATTAAACTAAAAATTAAGGTGTAATATTAAAAGAATTGTGTGCTGCCTTGATCTTAAATATTGTATTTTAAAAATTGTTGTGTAGTTTTATCTTTGCTGTTTAGATATTTGAGCAATATTTCTAGTGTGTATTTTATTTTTTAAAGAATCTGAGAAATTTTTTTTTTGAACTTGAGCGGAGAAAAATATATAAATTACACGCTCTCAGGAAAGAGAAAACGTGCCTCAGGAAAGACGTTTATTCATAGATTCTTTACAACTGAGTTTAAAGGCCGTACTTCTGCATAATGGAAATATATACCTCGGTACCAGTGACCTATTCCACACACTTGAAAGAAACCTATAAAAACATAGTAATCCTTCTTGGCGCTTTGGATTATACACGGCACGGCTGATCTCAGAGTTATGGGAATGCTAACTGAAGTGCAGTCTGTTTCACTGAATATTGTTGATTCCTATGTGAAGGGGACAGAAGGGACAAAGAACAGCATTATCAAGTAAAGGACTGTCCTGTAAGAACAATACAAGAGCCCGGAGTAAAAGGTAAAATAGTCACACCTTGCTGATTTCTCCAAAGTAATATTACCATCATTACATATAAATATGGGTTGTTTCCTAGCAGGGCAAACGCTCTAGGTAACTTGGAGACTCTTTCAGCTTGATATATTTCAGGGTTTTTTGGTTTGGAGTGCGTCGGTGCCCTCTTTTCCTTCCGGCTATGGTCTGGGACTTTTGCACAAAGTGGCACCCACCTCGTGCTGCCACGGCATATTTCCAGTTAAAACGCTCCGATACCACATTTCTAGCTCTTTTCAGTTTTTGTCAGTAGTTTAGGGACCTTTTTCTCTTTAATTTGATATTACCCCCGTTAACGGTTCTCATACCGTTTGGATTCGGTGGCGTTTCAGAGCTGATTGGTTTTACTTTGTTGGCGGCGCTGGTATAATTTGAACCAAAACAAAGGGATACTGACCTAAAAGGCACTGCCGGAGTCAGGAGAAGGATTTCAATATCTCCTCAAAATTAAGTGAGGCGAATATTAAGAAAGGAATGTTTATAGGTCCTCAGATTCGTAAGTTATTTAGATTAAGACAATTTCTTGGGAAGTGAAAGGGTTGACAACTATAGGGAGTTAATAGAAGACCGGCTAGACGCATACAAATTGATGGGATGTAACATGTCTCTTAAAACTCATTTACTTTATTCCCATTTAGACTTTTTCTCTAATAACTTAGGAGAGGTCAGTGATAAAAACGGTCAGAGGTTTCATTAAGACATATTAGGAATGAAAAAACGGTACCAAGGAAAAAGTACAGTGAATATGCTTGCCGACTACTGCTGTTAACTGCTTAGAGATGTTCCGGAAGCTACTTATAGTCTGAAGATCTCGAGAAAATCGTAATTTTTGTATTTTGTTTCAATAAAACTTTGCATTTGTTATGTTGTTTTTTGTTGTTGTTGGTTTACGTTCCCCTATTCGCTTTACATTTATTATAATATAAGAAATTTTAGTACCTTACAGTTTGGTTTGCATCTTTAAATATAACATGTTTAATTTATACCTCTTAAAAGTGTTACGTGATGGAGCAAAACGAGCTTCATATTTGAAATCAGCATACTCCATGTATTAAAAAAAGCCATTTTTATTTCGAAGAGTGATATAGCCGATAAACCACTAGCACAATTGTTTTTTAATTATGGCTAATTGAAATTTCAGAGGTAGAACTAAGCAACAATTTTAAAAATTGTCAAAGATTAACCTACGCCAAAGAAAATCCTTCAATATCAATTGTGTATTTGTGACCCAATGCTTATACTTTTAATTTTTCTAACTGGAACAAGTGTGAAATTTTATCTAAAATATTCGTTTTTTTATGAAGTACATACTTAGGATTGTTAGACCTTATATTATATATCATAAAATTATTAATTTACCAAGTTTAGAAACATTTTTGCTTGAACTTTTAATTTGGACAATAAATAAATCACGTGATTTATCAAGTAATGCTAAAATCCTTCCCGACGACGGTCCTTGTTGGTTTAAAGCAATTTGAATAATAGGAGAAGTATGCTGGATAGTTGTACTTGTCTCATTTGTATTTCTGTTATTTCCCAGATCTATGACATGTACGGCTGAAATATAAAAAAAAGATTAGTCTTGATTTTTTTAACAAAAAGTATTTATTATTAAAAATTCAAAGAATTTTTACTAATTGAATTCGATCCTCAAAAAGTAATAAATTCGTTTTGTGCAACCTTCTCATGACAAAACGAAAACGAGGTGTATGTGTGTTTGCCATTTTCTGTACTCATTTTTAGCCTATTAAAAAGTTGTAGCATTTAAATTAAATTTGGAATTATATTATAAAATAGAGTTTCAAAAAGTTATGTAATGTTTTAACGCATATTAGGAATTATTTTTTCGCTGTGTTTTAGGAATATTGTAAGGAAAAGCACATAATTGATGTTATATGCCACACGTGCTGCCATGTGTTCTGCTTTTTGATAGTGTATTCATTTATTAAAAATGTTATTTGGATTTACGCCAGATCCCAGGGTAAAGACTAAAGCCCGAAAAGTCAAATGACCCTTGTAAACTCACATCTGCCTAAAAAATACTTTAAAAAACTTTAAAATAAAATAAAAAAAGTGGTGGTTTCGGTGATAAATTTGTCATCGTTTTAAAGAATTTTTTATTCTGAAATTTATGATTTAATGGAACAAACAATAGATTTATTTTATCTAATAAGTATATTGTTTATTTTCAAAAATAGAGTTGGTTGTAATTCATTTGCTATTAATTTGCTTTGGCAGGTAAAGATAATCAATAAATATTTAAATTTACATAGATTGTATCAACATAGTTATCTTTATTTATTAAAAAGGATTTTTCTTTCTTATGTTTTTTTTAATTTCCTCGAAAAAATGCATGTTGACAAACTTTTGTTAGGTGATATTACGTCTTTTTTTAAATATCGTCGGTTTAAAGGTAAAAGTCACTTAAGGTATGTTTCCTTCCACGCGGCCGCCGCATGCGGCTAACGCACTACCTTAGCCGCAAAGCACTCCTACTCCTGTTTTTAAATGTGCCTGGTTTGTTCCGAGCGGCCGTCGTATGCGTCCGCTGTCAACGACTGCGATTGATGCGACTGGACTGCTGAAGAAGCAGTGTAGCCGCAGTCGTGTGTGCGTCTGATATTTTGTTTGTGTTGTTTTATGAGGAATGTCCGGTGTTTTTTTTAATTGTTGAAAATTAAAACTTTATTTTTTAAATGAGGTACTGGATTTTTATTACGTATTTTAAGAGCTTTTAAGATCCAGAATCCAATGATGTTTCGCACTTATTCGAAAAAATCAGTTTAATGTTTTCCCAAGATCCTGCCAAAAATATATTGTCTGACTCTCTCTAACATATGGTTTCTTATGAAAATTGCCATTAATATAAATTTTTCGAATAAGTGCAATACATTATTGGTTTTGGGAACTGAATAGCTTCTAAAATACATAATAAAAAAATCCAGGGCCGTCTTTAAAAAAAAAGTTGGTGATGGCAGCTCAAAGGCGAAACGTCGGTGTATTAATCTAATAACACTATCTTGTAGAACAGAAAAAGTAGCAATGGAAATGTAAAAGTTATTTTGTTACATCAATTCAAATAAAGTCATAAAAAAATAAAAACGAAATCGCGAATAATCGGTTTTTTCCAAAAGTATGTATTTGAAATTTTTAAAGTTCTAAGGAGGCATTTTGATTAGCATCAAATTGCGCAACTTTGCCTTCATTTAACCGACTTTGTATCTCTTCAATTTTCCGAGATTCTAATGATAAGACTCGAATTTGGGACACCCTGTACAGATTTACCTTAATACAATGGCTAATTTTTCCTCTGGGGTTATTGGATATTTAACTCTGTTTTATGGGTCGGACTTTATATCGTCTTTTATTAAGTCAAAAATAAAACTAAACTGTGCTTTATTCAGCCTAAAATATTTTCTAAATTTTACTTCATCCTGTTGCTGATGTCGATTTATTAATGTAGTATCTGTGGTAGTATAACAACCCTCATCGCATCTTTGCTGAAATATTGGATATATAGGGGCATTGCTATGTTTCAGGTTGACTAATTGTAATAGTATTTCGTCATCCTCTTTTTTTTAACAATAAATATATTGCTAGATTATCCATCACGACTCTTACCAAAGATTATTCCCTTTACACTAATAATTTTGCTATCGCGAGTTTGACCCCGGCCCCAAGAAACCACCTGATTAAACGGCAGCCGCATGCGTTAGTCCATTGCGTTAGTTGTAGGGACGGCCGGGGGAAGGGAACCACCCCTTTTAGAACAATTTTTTAAAAAAGCTGTTAAACTATTTATAAGCTACCGGGAAATGTTATATTTTATATCATAAAAAAAACTCAACAACTATATAATACAAAATATTTTTAGTGAAATAAAACTTAATATTGACGGTTTTTCTTTTTTTCTTAATCCCAATTTCTGTATTAAATCATTGCTATTTAAACCAAAAATGTTACTTAGTGACTTTTTCCTTTACACTGTCAATATATTTACCGCTTTTTTATATTAATTGTAGTTTAATTAAAAGATGCATTTAATAAGAATTTCTTTAGTTTTTTTTTTAAATATTTTGGTGACAGGTTTGTTACCAGGATGTTACATCTTAAAAAAAAGTTATTTTTTAAGGATAAATAGGAAAAAATTAATATATTTAATTTTAAAAGCCAAATTTAAATAGTCTAAGCTTCCCTTTTCTTTAGTTTTTTTTTTCATATTTTCAAAACGGTGGCAGATTTGTCACTAGGATGTTAATTTTTAAAAAAATTGTTTTTTTAAGGTTTTTTTTGCTATTTATGGGTCAATTCCCCGTATAAGTGGGGGGGATGGGACCGGGACGATGGAGGTAAGAACACGCGGCATCCCCTTTCGGGAGGCCGGTCGTTTTTTTGAATGTAACCGCGGCGGGCTACAGGAAGGTAAGTTACACCTGGATCCCCTTTCGGAAAAAAAAACCTAAGGAATTTATTTACAAGGAGAAATAAAACCATTTTTTAACCGACTTTAGAAAATTAGGAGGTTCTCAATTCGCCCGTATGTACTTTCTTTTATATGTTTGACAATTATTCCGTGGTTTAGAAGTTTTTTTTTTGTTTTTTTTTGTTCAACTCAGAAGACATCCTTCTTGTTTGGAAGTTAAAGATAGTTTATTTAAAAAAAAAACAACTATCTCACCCCTAGAGGGTTAAAAAGGGGGTACATTCTAGCGGGTAATATTTAGAGAGATTTAGTTTTGTGTTTTTAAACTAGCATTCAAGAAAAATATGTTCATTTAAAGAAATATCTATGTATATATTTCATAGTTATTTATCCTATTTTTATGGTTATGGATAAAATAAAGGACAACCCTGTATTTTCCCTAAATATTTGTAGCAGTGGCACAAAAAATTAATAAATGACAAAATTTTAAAGAAGACCCTAAACGCTTCTTAAACCTTCCAAAATAAAAAAAAAAATCAAAAAACTTTTTTGTGTAAAAGGGTTTTCTAAAGCCTACAACGACAAAATCAATTATTATCAATCGATTAAAACCTTTCTTTGTCAGCAAAAATTTTTCCCGTCAAAGAGTCGACAAGGTCAACTCAAATATGTATGGGGCGATATTTTTGAAGATAAACCCACTTGGCGATTTAATTTCGTACGACGTTGCGCATGACGTCACTGATGACAAAAATTCTGCTTGTGGGTTTGGGGGAAGCAGTTTTTTAAAGCCTTTTTTAACGTTTATTGTTTTTTGGCATTACTTAATCCATCTAAATCTAAACAGAAATCGGAATGTCATAGAAAAACCACGGAAAAAAAAAAGGGTTGGGAGTAAAACCGCTGTTTCGGGGGAAAGTTGTCATCGAGTGACGCGGCGTGCGGAGAGATAGGCTTATCTCATGCGGGGGTTTTTCTTTTCGAGTAATAGTATCATGTATGGGGGTAACAATAAAATAATTTTTAAGGCTTAGGCATCAACATTTTCATTATTATTGCTACTTACATCTACTTACTTTTTTTTTTAACTTGCAGGGCAACACATTTTTTTTAAAAACAATAGCCATCTGGTAAGCATGAGAAACCATGATTAATTAATATAGAAAATACAATAAAATATGCTACCGTGATTTTTGGGTCTTCGGGAAAAAATCTAGCGCAAAGTAGAGATCGAACGCTGTAAGAAAGACACCGATACGTCACGGTCTCATATGGAAACCCGGGGTAAATTAAAAGGAGTGCTCGATTTTTATATTTGTCCGCAGATATAGGGTTTTTTTGGACGTCACCGTTTGCCCATTTTGCCCAGAAGGCAGATTTATTTTATTAATTTTTTTAAATATTCAATTTTAAAAAAATTTTTGGGGTATGTACTTACTATTAGAACTGTAATGTAAAATTTTTTTAAAAAAAAATTTAAAACTTTATATTACTTGAAAAAAAAAAAAAAGGCAAACAGATTACGTCACAAATACCGAATTGACATTTAAATTGGTTTATATGGGTAAATGGGATCGAGCACCCTTTTTGGTTTATTACCCTTTGGCCCCCTATAAAACCGTGACGTATCGGTGTTATTCTAACAGCGTTCGATCTCTAGCACTCGAGATCGCCAGAAATGGTCAGCCCGCGTGTTCATTCAAAAACGACCGGCCTCCCGAATGGCGATACCGCGTGTTACTTACCTATGCCCGGGGCCAAAATGTTCTCACTTGGCAACAAGCTAAAAAAATGATCTATCTACTATTTTACTGTAGTCATCCGTAACAACTGCGCTAAGAAATATTTTTTTTTTTATTATTTTTTTTTTATTAGGTTTTTTAAAGGGGTAAAAAAGAATATACTCAGACGTTTGAAAAAGTTTTAGATAAATATTTTTATCATAAAAAATCCGTTTTTTAAAAATTGTAAAAAAGAAGTCATTTTGGGGGGGGAAAGTCAATATTTAAAATAATTTTTCTAAATAGAAAAAAGCTATAGCATAATTTATATTAACAATATCGTTTTGTATTGTTAAATGATAATTAATAATAAAAGAAGAATTTAAAAAAAAACAGTGGCGTAACTATTTTTTGATAAAAATATATGAAGACATAGCCAAAGTTACCAAATAAAAACCTTTTTTGGGGCCAAAAAATGGTTTTTTTCCATATGTAATTATAAGGTAAACTCGATTAAGCTTCCCTTTTTGAATCGTTAACATGTCTTCACATAATGTATCATTAGATATGAAATTAGGGTGTTAAATAATCAAGTCTCTTTTAGATCTTTGTCCAATCAACTTGCCTTGATAATTATATAGTCCGATGGCATTTTTTTCTATTGGGGTATATGCCAAAAATGTGTTTTTATACACATGAGTTGTGTGGTTAAAAAGTTTCTGTAAAAAGAGTTTGTTTAAAAAAGATAATGATTTCTTTTATGTAAGTGTGTGACAAAGATAAGAAACACCCAGTATTTATAAGATTTTAATTTTTTATAAGCTTATTTTTTTTTTGTTCAGAAACAAAATTTTTAATTTTCAGCAAATGGTTGTAGCTTGACTTTTAAAAAGTTTAATGAGTGCGAAGGTCATATTAATAAGCTTAGTGACTTTGCGAGGGGGGAATTGGGGGCCCCATACAACAATTTTTAAATGAAATTGAAATATGGGGTTAATGAAAGTTTTTTTTATCAATTGAATAAAACGATTTTTTTATCGCAGTGAACAAAAAATTTATGCACAATAAAATTTGGGCATAATTAACATTGTCGATATCTGTTATTTATAAAAGCCGTGCATTAATTTAGGAATATCTCGAAAACGGTTCTTACTTTTTTAAAAACGAATGCAATATAATCAATCAATCAATCAATCAATCAATCATTTTTAGTCTATAAAGATCATAACATGACATTAGACAGGTCAAAAATAATATATCATAATAGTAAAATAAAATAAAAAAAATATGTTTTAACCTAGATTAAAATGTAAAAGGAGGGGAAAATTTAAAAAAAGAGACTAGACAAAGCGCAAAACAATACAATCAATATAACAACTAACAAGTTAAACCATACTAAGACTTCATTCCCAAAAAAACTCCAAAAACTGTAAAATACGTTCATGTATAAAAATTCTTTCATTTTTTTCCAAATATGGTTAGGGTCCTCGTTTTTTAATGTAGTCGGGCCTTCTATTGTAGTTTTTAAAAGAATAATGGGGTGTTTTTCAAAGGTGGTCGTTCTGTTTTGGGGATTTCTAGTGATGAGCATTCCTGGTTTTGTAGTTATGTTGGGGGGGTTTTTTTAAATGCCTCCTTATTCTTATGAACATAATGTGAAATTTCAATTTTAAATGAATTACTGTGAAATTTTTTTGTTTTTTAAATGTTTCCCGCATGATTCCAATGGTTTCAGCCCAATATGAGTCTGACTATTCGTTTCTGTGATACAAAGACTCTATTGATGGTTGTAGCGGCCCCAGAGCATGATATTGTAGGAGGGAAGTGGTATGAAGGGATAATATCCAGTCATCAGTGTATTAAGGGGAACTGTATGTTTAAGTTTTAGCAAAGCATAGTATGCCTTGTCCAGCACAAATGGGTCTATTTGGGGCTCCCAGCGTTTTTTGAGTCCAAATACGCCCCCCAAAAATTTTATGATCAGCACTGTCATTGATGTTAGCTTTTGGAGATTATTAAAAAATGAACCGTCATTTTTTTTCCTCATTCAAAATCAGTCCGTTAGATGAGCACCACTGATTCATCTCGATTTACTGAAAATAAAGTTATCTCCATTTCTGGCCGATATACCAACAGTTGTATCGTCGCAACTTTTTGGTTGTTCCCGTTTTGGTCATTCACGAATAGTATAAATTTAATGGTGCAAAAACCCGGGTGCACCAGGTTGACCTCATATTGGTCTGATTGAGAATTATTGAGCTGTACCAGGATTTTTTTTTTTTTTAAGAAAATACATTATAAGAGAGAGTGCGTTTCCCTTTTTCCCCAAATATAAAGCTTCTCCTGAACAAAAAAAGGATTAAGGGTGTCGAAGGGGGTGACAAGTCAAAAAAAAGGGAGGCAACAGCTTTTTCCCTGCTCTAGCTCTTGGTGTATGAACTGAACCAACTCAAACCCTGTCTCGGTTGATCTATCAGGTGTGAAACCATGTTGACTGTTGCAAAGGAGTTTGTATTTATTAAGGAAATTCATCAGTCTGTTAAAGAAACCTTTCAAAAAAATTTTGAAAAGATAATTGGGGATTATGGGTCTATAGTTCTCGATGCTTTTTTTGGCACCTTTCTTAAATACTGGGGAAACCCTTTTCCTATCTTTAGAGCTGCCGGGAAAAACCCTGTTCCAATTGCTGAGTTAGTCAATTAGTTAAGGGTTTGACTATTTTAAAAGGGTTCAGCCTTGGCACCTTTGTGGAATGCCGTCAGACCCATTGATTTTTTTTTTATCTGAGAAAAAAATCGGATCTCCCCTGTGGCTGGCTCTAAGAAGAATGAATTGGGCTGGTGATGAGCAACTGGGGTGCATTTGAAGTTATGTTCCCAAATGACTTTTTAATTTGTCTTCGCTATAGTTGGAAGTACCTTCCAAATTCATTGGTACACTTTCCTGATCAGATAATTCATAGTTGTTTATGGCTAGGTTTATTGGCGTGTTTTGCTTCTTCCTTCCAATTCTTCATTTATTATGTCCCGATCTGTTTTGATTTATCTGGTGCACTTTCAATTCGTGTTTGGTTGAATTTATTTTTACCCGTGTGATATTTTTCCTGTACATTTTTTTTTTCTATAATGGTTCCCCCGGGCCATTATCGGTTTGTAGTGCTAACATGTATAAGTCGTAGATGTCGTCTTTTTCTTTTTTTAATCCGCATTATACCGTTGTTGTTCTTGGTCATTGTTTTTTATTTTTCCCCGGACAAGGGAATTTAGGAAACAAATGTCTGAAAAAAATATCAAATGCCATATTTTATCCTCTGTGTACACCCCTTCCCCTTCTCGTGGCAAACTTTTCTGAGATCATCTAGATTTTTGTAGAGAGAGTTCTTATTTTTCTTGATTCGGCTTTTTAAGGTTTTTGGTTTTTTTTAAAATTAATTTTCAGTTCCTGTAGTGTATGTGTGTATCAAAGTGTAAAAATAAAAAAAAAAAATTTTTAATCGGTTTTTAAAAAAAATTTTAATTTTTTAAAGTTTAATTTTTGGTAGCCCTGCAAAAAAAAAATTTTCCGCATTGAGAACCTCTAACTTTTTAAAACATTTTTTCATTTGGGGAAAGCCAAAGTTTCATTTTAAAAATGCATCCAAAAATTTAAAAAAAAATAGAAAAAAAAAATTTAAAAATCCCCCACTGATGCTATTCAAGGGGGAACCCGACCCGTTCACAATCAACTTTTGTTAGAGAG
>JAHBCN010010197.1:0-32516 GCA_019359885.1 Listronotus oregonensis | reverse complement strand
TGCTCTCTTTTAATATAATTAAAAATTTTATATTTAGACGTTTAAATGGGTACTCTAACACATTTTTAAAAAAAATTTTAAAAAAAAATCCTTTCCATGACAAAATTTTTTGGGAAATTTTCCCTGTCGATGTTAAACTAAATTTTCAAAAATAGAAAAATTATGTATAAATTTCATCTTCTGTTATGCTATCAGACCCCCCTGTACAAATAAGAAAAATTTTTAAAAATTTTATTTATTATTTAATTAAATCATTATATCTACTACCTATCTATCTTAGCATGGTGAGTTCCCCCCGGGGGGGCCCCCTGAGCACTGGGGAAAAAACCCCCATTTTGCTCTTCACCCCCTTAATCATAAACGGTTCCTCCCTGTACTTCCCTTGGTATGCATTTTTTTTTACAACTGATATGGCTTTTTGCTCACCAGAGCAGTCTTTTTAGGTCCAGCCCCCCCGTTCCTGGAGTTTCCCTCTGGTGTCCCCTATTTCTGGGCAATCTCTAAGTTCATGTATGGCGTTTTTTTTTCCCCTCTCCACCATCTACATGTACTTGTGCCCTTTTTTTTATTATTATATTGTTTTTTTGTTCTTTTATAATTTTTTTAAAATTTATTCTTTGTTTATTTTTTTTTTGTAAAAACAATAAAAAATAATTTATTATTATTTTTTATTATTACCTAATGTGGAAATGTAATTATGTGTTTGCAATACCGTTTTGGTTTTTTTAATGAAAAAAGGTTTTTTTCTTTTTTTTTAAATTGTTAAAAAAAAAGGGGTGTTCTTTTAAAAATAGTTTTTTTTTTTGAATCTTTCCCCTTTTAATTATGACATGTCTTACTTTTATGCAAAACCTTGTTTTTAAATAAAAACCCCAATATATTTAAACCTTAAAATACGAGCTTTTAGGTTTTTTAAATTAAAAAACAAATAAGATTTTTTAAAAAAAAAAAAAATTTTTCTTCCCCCTTGTAACAATTTTAAAAAGTTTTAATTTTAATTTTTAAACTAAGGGGTAAAAAACATGTACATTAAACGCCCTTTTTAAATTTAAAAAAAATTTTTTAAATTTAAAGGCATGTAGTGAAAATGTGTTCAGCTGTCCGTAGGTAAAACCTGGCCCCGCCATTTAAAATTTAAAAAACGGCTTTTTTAACCCCAAACATAAAGAAAAAAGAAAGAAAAAAGTATACTTTTTCCAAATATTTAACTTAAGGTTTTTTTAAAAGGGAAAAAGCGGTAACAAAAATTTTTTTTTATAAAAATTTTAAACGTCCAAAAAAAAGTGAGTCATTATGGGTTAAAACTTTATTAAAAACTTTTTGGGGGGCCAAAATTTTTTAAAAATTTATTATTTTTTTTACTATTAAATTCTAATAAATACAAAAAAACAAAACTTAACTATTTTTTTAAAAGGGAAAAGGGGGTTTTTCAAATATTTTTTTTTTAATTATTTAAAACAAATAAAAAAGGACAAAAAATTTTTTGAAATATTTAAAAATAAAAATTTTTACTTAAACCCTCAAATTTAAAAAAGTTGACAAATTTAAAAAATTTGGGGGTGGATTAATGGCGAAAATTATCAACCGCTGAAGAAAGACTTTAGGAAAATATTTTTTTTTTAAAAAGGTTTTTTTTTTTGGCTTCCCTTTTTTTAATTTATAAAAACCCCCAAAAAAAGGAAATATTATAAAACATTATATTTGTGTAAATTAAAATTTTAAAAATTTTTAACTGAATTGTGCCGAAAAAATTTTAAAACTTTTTTTGTAGCTTTTGTTGTCAGATATATTTTACGCAAAGTTAGTTAATTAAAAAAAAATTTTTTTTGGTGTATTAAAAAAATATACAAGATTTAAAAATTTTTTAAAATATAGTTTTTTTTTATATATATAAAAAAAACAAATTTTTAATTTAATAATATAAATTGACGTAAAATTATATTAAACCTTTATATTTTTATTATTTAGGGTGCTTTAAAACAATTATTTATTTTTTTAAAAGTCATTATTCTTTACAATTATTTGCCAGAAAGCTTTTTTTGTTTGAAAATCATTTTTAAAAATTTTTTTACGGCATAAAAAACAGCAAAACTTGTCTTCAAAAAAAAAAAACTTTAAAATTTTTTAAAAAGCTGTTTTAAATTTATTTTTTAATGAATTGGTAATGTTGGATTTTATATTTTAAAATAAAAATAATTTTTTAAAACCCGGTATTAAAACAGTGTGTTTTAAATTTTTTATCAAATAATACTTCAGGCTGCTTTTTTCCCCTTAACATTTAATAAGTGTCTTTTTGATATATAAATTTCCAAAATAATCCGTTCCCCAAAGATGAAAAAAAATGAAAATAAAAATTGTATTTATATACCCCTTTTTTTTTTTTTTAAAAAGTTTTAAATTTTTTTTTATATTTCTTTTATTTTATTAATATTTTTTTAATTTTTTTAAAAAAAATTTTATTACCTTTTTTTTATTTAGAAATTTTTTTCTGTTGGTTTTTTAAATTTTTTAAAAAAAACCCCGGAAATCTGCTGCTCTTTTTAATCCTTTGGAAAAATTTTTTAAAAATTTTTTTGGGTGGTCACACTTTTTATCTAAAAAAAAATTTTTTAAAAAAAAATTTTTTTAAAGTGTATATTCTTTTTCCTTTTTTTTCCCCTTTTTAAAAAAAAACAAAAAATTAAAATTTTTTTTGGGGAAATTTTAAAATTTTTAAGTATGTTTTTTTAACCCCCTTTTTTTTTCCTTTTTTTTAAAAATAAATATTTTTGGGGTTAATATACAAAAACGTATTTATATAAAAAAATTTTTTCAATTTTAAAAAAAAGATTGACTAAAAACTGTAGGAGCTTGAAGTTAAAATTTTAAAAAAAAATATTTTGTAAAAAAACATTTTTTGAAAAAAAAGGCATGCGATGAAATTGGGTTTAAAAAATTTTATCTTTATATTTTACCCCAGGGTAAAACTTTTTAAAAATTTTTTTTTCCAATCACTGTTTGGACCGTTCCCGGGGAAAAAATAACTTAAAACTACGAATTTTACTCTTAGATTTTTTCTTTGCACCTGGAGGCTAATTTTGTTTTTTTGAAAAAAAGTTTAACCCTTTTTATTTAATTTTCCCCCAAAACCCAAAAAACCAAAAAATTTTTAAGAAATAATCCTTTGGGGTTAACCCTTTTTCAAGAAGATCTAAGAAAAAAAACAATTTTATTTGGCATACACTAATTTAAATATTTTTTTTCAGTTTCTAAACCCCTTTTTTGTTATACCTATTCTTTTTACCCCCCTTTTTTTATACTGATAGAACAGATGTAATTAAAGAAAAGGGGGGGTTTTCTGACATTTTGAATTTGTTAAAATTATGAGATTTAGTCTTGCGAAAAGCATTTTGTAACGTTTATATATTCAAAAAATTTATCTGTAAAAATTACTTGGGTGTATAAACTGAATCAATCCCCTCTTCTTTCAATCAAAAGACTTTGAACTATTCTAGCATGTAAGTAAAAAGCGGGGGACAATTTTTTTTTTATTAAACGTAGTATTATTTTTTAAAAACCCGGGGAATTGAATCTGCGGTTATTGTTTTTTTTTTTTTTAAAAAAAATTAATTTTAAAGATTGATACATATTAGAATCGAAAACAGCAAGGTTCCCCGAAAAAATTGGGGGCAACTACCTTTTAATAAATATACCGAGCATTCAGAAGCATTCTCAACCTCATTTTTTTGCACCTTAAGATGCAGTGGGGGTGCTAATTGCCCGATAGCCTAAGAGGACACCTACACAAGATCGCATAAAATGGAGACTCAAGTTGCAGAATGTGAAAAGGGTGGAAAAACAACTACCACATCTCTGTGCAAATTGAAGGTTAAACCACAAAACACAGGCATTATTTGGGGAAAAAATGAAAATGAGCACACAGGAATATAGTTCCCAAAACCTTTTTCCCCCGGGGGGGTTTTACAGACGGAAGAAACAAATCAAAAGGGAAAATTGGTTTAAAGAAAATGGGAGATTAGGCACAAAACCCAGGAGGGGTGCGCTGCCTTCGGTGGGAAATTTAGACGGCCCCAAAGGGGGGGAAAAAAGAGATAAATAAAACTTAGAGATATTTTATTATTTTTAAAATTTTACGTTTTTTGATAAGTCACGTAATTTTATGTGACTTCTGGTTTCCGGAAACAGTGTCAACTTTCAATTTTTAAGTAAAACATCCTGTATATTTTCACATTTCTGGTTCCCCGGTAACATTCTGCGTCAAATCATATGTCAAATTTGGTCTGATTTAATTTCGATATACAGTGTGTCCCAAATTGGGCCTACATGTATTGGTAACTCGGGAACCATTAGAGCTACGGGATTGGTTAAAGGGGGAAAAAGTTTTAGACAATTTAATTGCAAAATTAAATCTGCTTTCAGATTTTATTTATTTTTTATGGTTTTTGGGGTAATTAAGAAAAACCAAAATAGTTTTTTTTTAACTTTTGCCAAAAACTCGAAAACCCCCCCAAAATTTTTTACGGTTTTAAGATTAATAAAAAAGGAAATTTAATTTAAGTAAAAATATTTTTCTTTTTTTTATTTTTTTTTGGGATTTTACCCAAACTTTGGATTTTCATACGGACGTTTTTGGGGTTTTTCTTTTTTTTTGAAAAAAACTCTTCATTGATGCCCCCAAAGTGGGGGTTTTTTCAGTTTGCTTAAGCTCTAAAAACGATAATTTTTTTTATTTGATAGTAGGCTTAGTTTGGTAATGGCCGCCCCGTTTCATAAAAAACAAATGATACGCACCCGGGACCCCCCCGGCATTAACCCCTAAAAAACCCAAAAATTAATCCCCAAAATTTAAAAAGATTTCCCTTTAAAAAAAAAATTTTGAAATTTGTTTACCCCTTTAAATTTGTTTTTAAATTGGGGATTGGGGGAAAAAAATTTGGATTGGGGGAAAACCAAAAAAAAAGGGGTTTTTTTTTTAAAAAACTTTTTTTCCCCCAAAACCCTTTAAAAAATTATTTTTTTTTTTTCCCCCAAAATTTTTTGGGTTTTCGTTAAAACCAAAAAATTTTTTTCTTTTGGAGATGTAAATTAAAGGTGCTTTTTAAATTTTTCCTTTTTTTTCCACACCAGACATTAAAGCCACCTTGTTTGAAACCGTCTTTCTTTTAAATTATGTGGATTTTCTGTATCCCAGAGTGATAATTGTGCCTTTTAAAAAATTTCCCCAAATTTTTTAAAACCGGGGGTTTTTTCTGCCCAAAAAACCTTGTTTTGGGGAAAATTTGGGGATCTTTTGGGGAAAAATTGGGGGAATTTTAAAACCCTTGGCTAAAGGTGATTCGTCTATTAAAATTATTCCCCTGAAGACCCTGGGCAATACGTGGTTTGTATGGATGAAAGCGGTTTTTTTTTTTTAAAAACCCCATCACAGATGAATTAGGATTTGTTGTCTGTTTTTTCCCCTTTTCAAACCCGGGGTGTTGTGGGATCATCTCAAATTTTTTCCCCTTATAATTTTTTGCTTCCTTTTTTTTTGTATAATTTTGGGGGGTTGGGTTTTCCCCAAAAAAACCATATGAAACCCCTTTGGGGCCCCGAGATCACCAGACCTTGCCCCCAATGATTTCTTTTTTTGGGGTTTTTTTAAAAAAACTATTACCCCCAACATTAACAAACGTTAGCTGTTAGTTTTTAAAATTTTCCCATTTATAAATAACGGTTTTAAAATATCAATTTTTTCTCAACAGATTAAAAGGGCATACATTTATTTTTCGTAATTTTTAAGCGCCCCTTTTAAAACCCTACAAACCCCCCCCCCCAAAAACTATTACAAACTGATTTTTGGTTCGGTTAATCATGCATGCCGACGTTTATCGATTGAAGGGGACAGTAGTAAATTCATCTTTTTCCCCGCCATGTTTCTACTACACTGGACCTTTTCTGTATACTATCCGTTGTTCACTTAAGTTTGACCGTTTTTCTGTCAAAAAAAATTTAAAAAATTTTTTTCTTTAATTTTTTTTCTTTTTTTCCAGTGGATTTCTTCGACCATTTTATGCAGTGTTGTTTTGACCAAGCGTGTTTGGCAATCCTGATTTTGACGTTTCACCTCATTTGTTTTTTGTGTTCTTTAACTCTAACCTCAAGTGGTCTTTTCATTTCTCCGATGTATTCTTTACCACATTCACAGGGAATTTGGTAGATATAGGCATTATTTAAAGCATTGTTGTCTGGTGTCGTCCTTATAAGATACTACTTAAAGTGGTTTGGGATTAAAATGCCGTTCTAATATTAGGGAAATTTCAAGAAAACAAATGTTCGTGGATATGTGGCTTACTACCTACTACGCGAAAATATTCCTAAAATATAATTATAACTTATTTTATATCTTTATATCTTAAAGCTGCCTAAGAGCTCCATATTAATTTATTACTATTAAATTTTAAAGACAGTCTAATACTAAAAAATACCTAACTTTGGGCATCAGCATTTTTAAAATATATTAATGTGGCTATAAATTACCCCCGTCAAACTAAGCCAGATAATCACATACTAAAATGGATTTTTAATGGATGGCATTTCAACTTAATGGCAGATTAAAACGACGCCTCGGAATTTTTTATGACATAATACGTGTCCTCGATTCTATGATAATTTTATTGTAGACTCATAACAGGCTTAATTTAGTTTAGCCAAATAAAATGATTATTAATTTAAGGCAATACTATAAAGTTTTTAATTTATACTTTTTTATTTGTTTAATTAATTTTGTCGTTTTTCTCAAATGTTAAAACTCAAATTTGAAGCATAAAGAAAATTTTAATTTAAAATCGAAAAAAAAATATTTTGAAACATAAAATATGCCTACAAATATATTAATATTTTTTTTAAGTTTAGAAAACTTAATGAACTTTTACAGTATTAAGCCGGTAAAAAATTATCGGACTAGTCCGGTAAAACTTTTATCGGACTCAATATTCTAAAAGATAAAAATAGGTCAGAAGCTGACAAATACTAAATTTTCATTTAAATTTGTGCATATTTACTTACAAGGTCATAATGATAAGCCACAATTGCATCTTTTCTACGAAATCTACTTTATTCTCACATTTCCATTAAAAAAAAAAACCTCATACCGTTTACTGATTTTTTTTGCACTAGGTAGGCAGGTAGGAAGGTAGGTTTAAAATGAGTGGGTATAACACCCTTCCACCGCGACCGATCGGTCTATTGTAGCTCTGCCCACATATTTCTCCCACCAGTTCCAGACTTCTAATAAATCTGATGATCCTGTTAAGAGAGAGATCTTTCACATCCCCGGCAACAAGGTGCCATTGCTGGGCACAGACACAGTATGTGTTCACCGATTCATCCCTATATGCTCATGCAGCCCCCGGGGTCTTCCGCTAGGCCGATCTTGTGCATGGGGTATTTCAATCTGCAGTTTTCCTTGTACAGTTCTGAGTTTAAAAGGTGTACCCTTGATTCCCAGTAGTTTGACAGTACATTGTTGGTTCGGTTGGCTTATGTAGGCCTTCAGTATCTGAGCCCCGGGAAGTCCATGCCAGTACCGAAGATTTTCTCTTGGTGTCAAGCTGATATGAACTGCTTGGCCATTCCATAAGATATACCGATGCCCCTTTTGGCAAGGAGTAGTGTAACTTATTTTTTTTGATCCAGTTTGGTAGGGCTCCTTGCAATTCCAGACGATTTTCGAATTGCACCGGCTGTTCAAGGGCCTTAAGAGCTGCTTGACTAGCGATCTAGCACACATCTAATCCCACCATCCGCTTGAAATATGGTTGCGAGAGTGCCCAGGCTGAAGGAAAACTCTCCCCCTCGGCTCTGTCCATATTTCTAGCTCCAACACCGTCCTTGTTTTGGAGCCGTCGGTGTACCAACAATGTCAGCCCGGAGCAGGTCGGTGTTTTTCGACTCCAGCCCTCCCTTTGTGGGGTAGACTACACTGTAGGCCCGGTTGTAATTGGTTGCTGTAGGCATTATGTCTGAGGGCATTCCCAGTCTATCACAGGTCAGGACATTGCTGAGGAGACTGATGCTCTCCATATGACCGCCTGCGGTTTGTTACTGACCGCTTGATAGAGTCTGTAGGTTGCCCACCTTGCCTCTTTCTCCAAGTAAATATGCGTCAATTTTACCAAAAATGATTGTAAAATAACCTATATTTAACTATCTTTATTTTTTCCCTTTGGGCATAAAAAAAAAAGGGCAGTTGCGTTTCCTGGATATATCAACGCAATATTTTCGCCCAAATTTGAATTTTTGTCAGTACTGACAATTTTAAGTTTCTAAAAAAAGATTTGTGCTTTTTCCCCTTGTTGCATTAATATCCATTGTACCCTTACGAATTACTAAAGCAAAATATTTTTTATAAAAAATTTATTTCATAATTTGCTGTAGGTATGACACGGTTCTTTTTTTTTTTTAAAATAAGAAAAAATTTTTTTGATTTAATTGAGATAACTTACATATAAAATTAATTCGTTTTAACCTTTATTAAATAATATTTTATTATCTCACTGAATTGATCTCGGAACGTTCTAAATAAATTTTATCGTGTATGCAATACATTTTTTACTACGTGTTTAGTGGTTTTAAAGCTATATTTAAATTTTTTCTTACATCCGGTTGGCTTAGTTAGTTAACAAAGCTCTGTTAACTTTAATATTATATTCAAATGTTGCGAAATTCAAAATAATTACAGTAGGAATACAGGTGTCCCTGTTTACTCACATATTTTTCTAAGGCATTTTTTTTTTTCTTTAAACGTAGTTTAAGAATATGCCAAATATTATGTTATTAAGTTTTCGGAAATTTTATTGGGTGGAAATGTTAAAAAAATAAGTTTTCTTTCAGATGATGAAAGTGGCGAAAAATCAGATCGCTATTGGCAGGGGAAGAATCGGAGCTTACTTTTATAGACTTTGCCACTATGGATTTATCGGTAAGTATTTTTATATACGGTAAACACTTAATCTTGGCCGTTTTTAACCTCGAAACTAAAGACCAAAATACCAATAATGCCACTTTATTTTATTTTATTTACATTTACATATGGGTAAAAATAAATATTTTTACGATTATCAAAAAAAATTTTGTGCAGCATTGTTTTTAATTTAAGAATTAGAAAAAAAAACATTTTTAATGATTATTTAGTACATCATATTATAAATTTTTAGTAATACATTTAACCAGCTGATAATTATAGATTTTTTTATATATGATCATAATACGTAGGAAACAAGATTACAAAAAGTAAACTAAAGAGTTTTAATAAAAACTTTTAATTTCTTAACATCCTTAGTGCTACGGAATAAGTTGGGTAGGTCTTTTATGTCATTACAATACTTGCCTCTTGCGAGTAAAGCAAAAATGTAATAAAAACATCAGAATGAAAACAAATTATTTTTATTAAAAGAAACCGCAAGAACTAAGGGAAATACTTTTCCTAAAGACAGTGTAAATAAAAATAAATCCCTTTGGTAATCTGCAAACAAACAAACAGTGGTTTTTATTACAATCTCTGTAGCATTATTTATAATATGAAGTCTTGTAGAATTTTGGTATATTATTATGTTAAGTTAGTTTATTGTCAATAAAAATAAATGATTAACTGCTTTTCGTGGCTTTGACAAAGTATATTCTAAATCGGGAATGATAAATACTAATAGATTATTTTATTCCTGAAGGTATTAGTACACTTTTAAAAATATAAAATGGTTACAATAAGAATGTGTACTAATGGTACATAAAATTGTGTAAGTATTTTAAAGAATTATTTTGCACAATTTTTTAATTTTGTTCACCCAACCTGCATTACCCAAAATAGACAAAAGGTCGATAATAAATCTTTAAAATATTTTAAGGAATCCTTAAATTACTTTAGCATCAAGCATGGGTAACTGCCACACATTTTTCTTGATTTAATATTATATATGCACTTTCTTTTATTTTACATTTTTTTAACAAGTTTCCTTTACTAAAATACTACCAACGTTTCAGTTCATAATGTGGTTTTTGTCAAATGCGTTTTAACAGATTTTTAATGTGTTTTTAATATATGTTCCATGCTCTTTTATGCGTTTCGCTAATGATTTAAAAGTCTTATCTATATAAAATTTGTAACATTCACTATTGTCTAAATTAGCAATACCAAAATATTAAAAAAATTAAAAACATGCTACCTTGAATCTCATTTTTCACCACGTTATCGACAGCAGTAATTTTGTTGCTGTGCGGGCAAGCACTTTATTTGCTCCTATATTATGGTTTAAAAGTCTCATCTATATAAAATTTATAACATTCACTATTGTCTAACTATATTTTTTTAATAGCACCTCCCACAAACTAAAAAAATTGTGGACTTGCATATTGAAACAGTATTTAAACGCTTACATAGCTTTATAAATTACTACCAAATAGAAGTAACTAAGTAACTAAACTATAAATTCCTACCAAAAATAAGTAACTAAGTAACTAAACTATATGTTTTCCAAATATTAAAAAAAAGCATGTTAAAAAATAAACAGAAGGACTTTTTAAAGTAAAATATATTCCACATCTTTCCAAATCCTTGGGCTAACGAAAAACGCAATTTACAATTTTTAAAATTTAATTAACTTACTTTCTGATAACTTACATAATATACCTTTTTTGTTTAAATGCATATTTTTTTAAATAAACAATAATAAGTCAGTGGTATAGTGAATTTATTTTTTTACTGGGATCTTTCTTACTACAGTAATGGGTATGTTAGATTGGAAAAGTTAACAGAAATAAAATTATTGCAAGTTTACAATATTTTTAGTGTTTAAAATATTTTCTTAAAATTTAGAAATTAAATTTTTTAATTAACAAGAGTAATTAATTATTTAGTATTTTGTGGAAACTTCAAACCAAAGTTAATTAAGTTTTTTCTTCCTGATAATTTTTGTCGTCAAATAATATTAAAGTAAAAACTTAAAATAAAAATGTTTTTTAAAATCCTTGTTGAGTACTCGCCAAAAAAAAATTTAAAATTAACATGTCATTTATGACATTACATTAAAAATTATAAAAATAATCTCAGAATTTCTAAAATTTTTATGTCAAAATATCAAAAATATAATTCAACATAATTTTTAATTTTAAGTTAAGTGTTAATACATAATTTTTATGTTAAAAACGGTGGTAGACTTGACATGGAAACGTCTTTAAGTATTTAGATTTTGTGGGGGTGTAAAAAGTATGATGTTATCATTTTAATGGGCGATAGTAGAGCTCAAAATAAGTTGAAAAGTTTATATGACATATGTGTCAAAACTTGACAGATTTTTGTCTAAACGATGTTAATGTCATGCATTTGAAAGCAGTTATTTCTGTAAACCGAAACAACGGAAATTTTTTGTCTTAATCGCTTATCAGTAAATTCTTTTGGGAAATTTTTAAAAAATTAATTTTAAATGTTTTGGTTCAAAAAAAAAAAAAAATTTTTTAAACAATTGTTCTCCCAGTTAAAATTAAAAAATTGGCAACAGAGCGCCACCTTTGTGAGTAAAGTCGTCGTACAAAGAAGCTTACCGATCCGGCCACGATATTTTTGTTGTTTTTAAATTGGGAAAAAAAATGTCGATATGTTTTAAATTTAAGACAAACGTATTGCAGTGTACCAAAGACTGATGAAAACGGAATTTTGCGACCGGAAATCTTATTCTTTAAGCAAAACAAAAAAATGCTGTTTTAAAAGCATAATAATTTGTGTTTTTAAATGGATATTAAACCTATTTTATGGTAAGTACAATTATTTTTTAATTACAAATAAAAATCAAACAATGATTGTTTTTTACTTAAATTTAATATCAAAATAAATTGCAGGAAGTAATTTTTATTATTTGTAAATGAACATCTCCTTAAAAAAAGTGTAAACAATGCAAAAAACTCACAAACAACGTTCGAGGTTGAGACTCGCTTCGACGAAACAGGCTCGGTGTTGCTAAGTTTTTTAAACTTTGAAAGGGCGAGTACTCATATGTTCTTGGCTTTTTCGACTTATTTTGAACTCCTCTATCGCCCATTAAAATCATGAGCATCATACTTTTTACACCTGTATATAATAACTTTTAAAATGTTTTGTTTACGGAACTTTTACTATTTACAACCAATACGTACAGATCTTTAAAATTAAACCTTTAAAGCACTTAACATAGATTTATTTAAGGTAGTTTATTCCCTACAGTCGTAGACAATAGTATTGCCTTATAGTAAGTAAGTAAAGCCCGGCCCGTCCATAAGTCAAATCAAAATTGGGAAGAACATCTTTTAACTTTGTCCCTTTTATGCCATCCGCGTCGAACACGCCCATCTCTCTCTGACAAAAATTGATTGTTAAACGAGCCGGGATTCCCTTGACTAGCACCAGTACGTGCAATTATATTTTTTCCTATTTTAGTTTAATTCGTTATGCAGTATCTTAAATGGACCACAAAAGTACTGTTCCCAATGAGACCAAATACGCTTTACGAAAAGTTAGAGGTTCTTTAAAGCTTGATTTTTTTTTTTAAGGGATTTACACAACCATAGGAATGTTCGTTTGTTATTCAGTAATATTTTTCACTATTTTACACTTTTTTGGGCCCACCTGTTCTAAATATACCTTCCATAAGAACGATTTCGTAAAAAAAAATATTAATATTTTTAATAACAAACAGACCTATGTAGCTTTCAAAAATCAATATCTTTTTAACAAAATGATTAAAAAATTCAGGTTTTTTTATTTTTTAATGCTTTTATTTATTTTGCATTATTTTTTAAAGACTGTTGTGAGAACCGTTTTCGGGATATTCCGAAATGCCTTTTATACATGACAGATATCGACAATGTTAAATATGTACAATTTGATTGCAGTAATATTTTACACTATTTTACACTTTTTGGACCCACCTGTTCTAAAATATACCTTCCATAAGAACGATTACGTAAAAAAAAATAGTGTACACTATTTTCTAATAACAAACAGACCTATGTAGACTTTCAAAAATCAATATCTTTTTAACAAAATGATTAAAAAATTCAGGGTTTTTTTTTATTTTTTAATGCTTTTATTTATTTTGCATTATTTTTCAAAGACTGTTGTGAGAACCGTTTTCGGGATATTCCGAAATGCCTTTTATACATGACAGATATCGACAATGTTAAATATGTACAATTTGATTGCTAATATCTCGTTTTACAGGCGATAAAATAATCCTTTTTTTAATTAGGTAAAAGACACGTTAATTAAACCTATGTTTCAATTTTATGTAATTCTTAAGAAAACCCGTTTTATGAGTTAACTACCTTAAACTAGGCACGACATATGCAAAATATTATCACTTTCCCATGGAAATATTTAAATTTAATTCATCATACATAAGCAAGGTTCCAACCTTAAAGTGTTTACCCTGTAGGTTAGACTAATAATTTTCAAATCAAAGCTAATAAGAGTTTAACCTATTTTTTTAATTATTTTGATATTCGAATCAACATCGTAAAAATAAATGGATTATTGTTCAGTCATCCTAATTTAGCTAATATTAGTCTAGTCAAGAAGTGTGTTTTCTGCAAAAAATACTTAGAAGGCTTCGAAAAATATGAGCAACAGCTCATTCGACGCGGAATGCAAATCTGAGAAAGGTGTTTTGAGGATTTTTCTGCCAACAAAAATTGCAATTGTTATTAACAATACCTCAGAGACCATAAGAGATCCTTGAAGGGGAGAAAATTTTCAATAAAAAAGACCCAACTCCCGGATTTCTATCTACATTATTTATAATTTAAATTTAACGCTAAAAATGGGCCTCCGCGCGATATTTTGGTTGCGGGCTCGGCGTCAAAACCGAGTACGTCACATTAAATATTTTTTTAGGGTATTAAATATTTATTGAAAAAATTTAAAAGATTATGTTTTATTCAGAACACTTCAAAGAATTTATTTTCGTTGAAAATTTAACTTAAAGTTAATTTTTTAACAAGGTAGGTTAGGTTAGGTTAGGTTAGGTTTAAAGTGCGTGGACTTGTTACGCCCTGGCGTGGCTTACACCTTCCGATATCAGATTGGGAGAGAGTTCTTACATCTCCCCTTACTCGTGTCGCTACCGGACAAGAGCACAATATGTGTTCTGGTGTCCCTGTTTCCTGGAAAGTATGACAAGCAGACGATTAGATCCGTCATGCCGTCCTCTCCCGGTATAGTGACGTGGGTAGCTACCAGGTCCTTGTTACAGGAACCAGATGTTCCTTATAAGGACGTATCTCCGGCCTTTCCCTATAAAAACGGTTCTATCCGCTTTCTGTTTAAAGCCAGGGAACCCTTTTTCCTATAAAGCGGTTCTGTGCGCCTTCTGTTTGGATTCAGGGGTCCCTTTCTAAGCACCTGTGTGTTTGGGATGGTTTAGCCCTTCCCCGTAAAAAAGGCGCCTGTGACTTCAGGGGCACCTTTCGAAACAGATTCACCCGTTTCGGTCGGCGCACCTTGGTCTGCTTGTGACCTTAGGTGGCACCTCTCTAAACGGATTTATCCGTTTCGATCAGCGCACCTTGGTCACTTTGTTCCTATGAAAGCGGTTCAGTCCGCTTTCTGTTTGAAAGCTAGGGAGGTAATAGTCCACCATGGCAGAGCCCCGTATTACCGCAGTAAAGCTAGATACTCCGAGAGGTCGCCCTGTATCTAAGAGGTACCGTTGGAGACACCTGTTTAAGGCACAGGATGTCATTCACTCATTAGCACGGTATGCTAACACCTTGAGTTTTGCCTTGTGTTCGTCAGCAACTCTGGCGCATGTTACAAAAGATCCTACAGTGCCCAACCACGACATCGATGCGCGAACACACGGAGGTTTCAACAAGTTAGACAATTGTTAATTAACAAAAATTATTTCAGACCTTTGTCCTTATTGTGCATTAAAAAAAAAATCTTAAACGATTGACCTATAAAATTTTCGCTTGTTGAAGCCCTTCTTATATACATCTTAACAAGATAACGCCATAAAAGTTTTAAAAAATTTAATGCTTTGTTTATAACGATTTTATAACTTTGTCAAAGTTATAAATTTATTATAAACTGAGGATTAATTTTTTTCCTACGAGCGTGCGGAAAAGTCCACTTTTTCCGCACGCATTTAAGTGCGCAAAGTTGCACTTTTCCGCACGGCGTGCGGAAAAGTAAAACTACTCTAAAATCTTAGAGGTAAGCAAGATTTATATGTATTTTAGTAATTGTAGGCTATTTCATGCAATATACGAAGCCATTGCAAGTTTTAATTTATTCTCTTTTTTGTTTGTTACTTCGTAATTTTCAATATTTCAACTAAAACACAAAAAAAAACATTTTTTAATTACCCTGTATAATAATAATAAATGATTATACAAGTCAAGCAACAATATGTAATCTTGGTGATTTTAACACATGTCAGATTTTTCTTCGTTTCCATATGAACAAGCAATTGCACAAATTAATTTCAATACAAACAAGCATTTTTAATGAAAAGGCGTCATAGTATCTTTTTTAATTAAATAAAAATCCGACAAAAATAATTATTTAAAATGAGTAGTTCCGATGAGGAGCTACCAGATTCTATCCTGGATGCAGCAAATACCGTAAGTTTGAATTTATTACCAGCAAAATCTCGTGAAAAATATGAGAATCAATATAGTCATTTCGAAAACTGTGCTCCAGCAAGGGGACAAAAAGTATTAAAGAAGAAGTGTTCTGGCTAGGATTTGCAAACATATAAACCTTACTTTAGAGTAAGTACTCTATGTTAAAATGTGTCCTCAAAGTGAAAAGGAACCTTGATTTAAGTTCATATTTCAAGCTAACATCACTACTTAAACACCAAAACGTGGGATACCGGCCAAAAAAATCAAAAACTTTCAGCAAAAAGAAGTTTCAAGATTCATGAAAGAAGCACCTGATAATATTTACCTTCTAATAAAAGTTGCTACAATTTTTGGATTAGCCGGTGCTTGTAGGAGAGATGAACTTACAAAAATAATGATTGATGACACACAGGATAATGAAAATTTGATAGTGGTGAAAATTCCTGACAGTAAAAATAACACTTCCAGAATCTTTGTAGTGTCCGATGAAACAAATAACGGACTTTATCTGCAATTGTACCGTAAATATGCAAATTTGCGAAAACCACATACACCACACAGACGTTTTTTTGTCCAGTATAAACAAGGAGCATGCAGTACGCAATGTGTGGGAATAAATTCAATAGGTAAAAGGCCTTCAGAAATTGCTGCATACCTAAAATTAAAAAATCCAGAAGAGTACACTGGACATAGTTTTCGTCGATCCTCTGCGACTATGTTAGCGGATTCTGGAGAAAGAATTACCAATGTCAAGCGACTTGGGGGCTGGAAATCAACGGCTGTAGCTGAGAGCCACATTGATGAATCCACAAATCAGAAAAAGGATATGTCGAATAAAATATTGACCATGAACAACTCCCCTCCTGAGCTAAGTCAACCTTCATCAAGCCGTACAATAAGCGCTTCCATAAGCCACCCGCTAAATGAAATTACAGGTTCTGCAATTAATTTACAATATGCTAATAACTGTTCTTTTGTTGTAAATGTTATCAACAAATAATTCCCATTTATAAATATGTTGTAGTAGTTCTTTCAGATTAAACATAATTTAAAAAATAATCATTGCTTTAATATTGGTATTATCTGACGCTCGTAGGAAAAATTTTGTTCCTAACGCTTGCGCAAAGTGACTTTTCCGCACTTGACTGCTTGCCCGAACTCCGCTTCGCGTCGTTCGGGCAACGACAGTCGCGTGCGAAAAGTATCACTTTGCGCACTTGTTAGGAAAATAACTATTTAAATCTTTTATGGCGTTATCTTGTCACGTATGTATATAAGAAGGACTTCACAAAGCGAAAAATTTATACGACAGTTATTTAGGCATTTAACTTTAAGTTAAATTTAAAAAAAATCTTTTAAGTGTTCTTATTACACCACAACTTCTTAAAATTCTTTAATTAATATTTAATACCCTAAAAAATATATTTAGTGTGACGTACTCGGTTTTGACGCCGAGCGCGCAACCTAAATGTCGCGCGGAGACCAAGTTTCACCGTTAAATAAAAGTAATAATATTGGAGATAAAACTTCTAAAGTTGGGACTTTTTTATCGGAAATGCCACCCTCTTCAAGGATCTTTTGTGCAATTTCCGCTTTCATTTATGGTTTTTCAGTTATCAACAAAAATCGAAATGGCTTTTTTTTTTTTTTTTTTTGTTAATAACAATTGAAATTTTATTTGCAGAAAAAATCCTCAAAAGACCTTTTTTAGATTAACATTCCGCGTCGAATGAGCTATCGCTCATATTTTTCGAAGCCTTCTAACTATTTTTAGCAGGAAACACACTTCTCGACTAGACTATACCCCTAAAAAGTGTTTTATACCGTCACGTCTTAATTCATCAGCTAAGTATTTTTGGTAGTTTATACAAAGCACCCTAAAATATTACCAAAACCAATATCGAAATGAGTTTTTGGCCATCAAACTAATAGGAACAAAGCTTTTAAAGGTAGTTTAACTTGCTATTTATAATGAAGCAATATCGTTTGATTTTGGGAATATATTTCCCTAGTGCCATTTTTTATAAAAGTTGCTTAATCATGACAAGTTAACTTATATAAGTTAGGTTGTATACGCAAAAAGTTTAATAAACAAAAGTAATTTATGTAATAGAGTAGGAAATTATAATTTATAAGAATAAAATTAATATGAATTTGCAGTGCCCACCAAAAATAAGCAACACATGGAGAAAATGTTTCATATAATATAATTTAAATATTATGTAATATAAAATCTTTTTGGGGTAAAGGACTTGTGCATTAAGAAAGTCAATTGACCCTTTTGAGCTTAAAGATCGCCAAAAAAACTATTAACATTTTAGTAAGTGCGTCACTGTATTCAAGGTTTAAAATAAACCTTAAAATGTGTTCTAAGTAATAATTAAAATTAATACTATTCCAATTTTGCTTTTTTTTTCGTGAAATTCTTTGACCTTTTTTTAAATGTATGATATAATATAACATTTGACAGAATAATTTAGGGTGACAGATGTATTTCGTTTAAAAATTAAGAATGTTGATGATTTCCTTCTTTACTGGCGTTTCATACTGGTGTGTTGTACAGGGTTTTTTCGTATATTTTGGAGCACCTCCAGAGCTTTTATTTTACGAGTTACAAAAAACTTTAAATAACAAAATTTTAAGTATTTTTACGGAACAGTCAGAATTTGTCATCAGATTAAACAAAAGAGCATCGGAAATGTGTTTAAAAATACCAAGTTTGGTTTTTTAAATGGCACAAATTGTATGTTATTATTTTTTTAACTTCCTTACTTTACTCTGATTTTAAAAACATATATATGTTGTATGTTTCTTTTTACCGTTTATCCAGATTTCACTTTAAAATATTGCGTATTAAAAAAAATCTAGATTGCCAAGAAAACAAAATTTAGCCTATTTGTTAATCGATTACTAATTCAAATATTCGTTATAATTTAATGTAATTATAAAAATGTAGATTGCGGTAAACAATACGGTAAATTTTGTTTTCTCGGCAATCTAGTTTTAAATATAAAATATTTTAAAGTGAAATACTGGTTAAACGGTAAAATGAAACAAACAATAATTTAAAATCAGAGTGGTGCAAGGAAGCCCAAAAAAGAAAAATATTCAGGGTGTTCCATTTAAAAAAAAACAAACTTGTTATTTTTAAACACATTTCCTATGCTCTTTTGTTTTATCTGATGACAAATTCTGACGGTTCAGTAAAAATACTACAACTTTTGTAATTTAAAGTTTCTTCTAACTTAAAAAAAAGCTCTGGTGGTGCTCCAAAATATACTGAAAAACCCTGTACACAATCGTGATTAATAAGTTAAGTTTAGGGTTTCGCGTTAAGCAAAGGTAACTATAATTAAAATTGCTCTTATCCTGAGGGTTTATTAACAAATCAATTAAAGATACGCGGAAAAATCAAAACATTGTTAATTTAAGAATAACCCTATATATTTTTTTAATTAAAAAAAATACAAAAATTTTTAAAAAAAAATGTAAAATGGTTGTTGAATAATCTGCCGTTTTCAGAGTAAATATAAGGGTCAGGTAAAAAAAGTTATCGGATCTAACCTTATTTTTTTAAAGGGAAAACCCTGTAACTTTTAATCTAAAAAAATAGCATATTACAGTCTCCTTTCAAAAATAAAACACACCATGGATGCTATTTTTATTTTCTATGAGATAAAGAACAACATGTAAAACTAGTAATACATAAAAATAAAAAGTGATTTACTCTTGGGAAGTAAAATAAAAAATAAAACTGTTTTAAAACAAAATAAACAAATAAAAGGCAAACTTGCAGTAAACAATAAATTCTAAACACATTTTGTTCTACACATAAAGTTCTTGTAATATTTATAGCGTTTATGTTACGCCGTAGAACCCTTATATAAAGTAGATTCCTCTAGAGATGTAACATCTTTTACACTTTTATTGGTTTATAAAAACAACAGCCACAACACTTTGCTTACCCAATGTTGCCTTTTTAATATAAGTCCCGTGTGTCATATTAAAGCGGTTTAAATTTAGTTTATACTTTGAATTAAATATTTTTAAATGTTTTGCCATATAAGGACAGGTGGGTAAAGATCGTTTTTTTACCCATGATATTCGTAAAAATTCAAAGTGTTAATTTAGACCATTTTATTATTATTATTTTTAATTTTTTAATATTTTTATTTATTATTTATTATAAATCTAATTATCTTTATTTACATCTACAATGAATTGATAAAAAATCAGAGTGGTAAGTACCAAAAAGAAGTCTTCAAACTTGTTATGTTTATTGAATTTTTGCCAGTTTACACTTTTTTTGATCTCACTAAAATAAATAAATGTCAGTTAATAAGCTTATTAACTCTTATATTAAAAATAAAAAAACATATACTGTTGCACAAAACCTATCATATAATTCTTAAAAATAAAAAAAATCTATAAAAATTTTGAAGGTTTTTTATGGTACCTGCCATTCTGATTTTGTACCAACTTATTGTATATATAAATAAAGATACTTTAACTTATTATAATATATTTAAATGGCTTTAATAAAAACTTTGAATTTTCGCGAACATGATGGGCAAAAAAATCGATCTTTACCCACCTTCTTTACAAATAAACCTGAAAAATACTTTTAGAAACTTTTTAGGAAAAATAAATAAATAATTTTTTGGTGTTACTTTTTTGTCGATATTTAAAAATTTACAATTTACAAATTTGTCTTTTTTTTGTAAATGTCATCTATTCGTAGTTTTTCACGGATTAAAAAATTATATGAATAAGTTTCTCCTCTGACTGGATTGGAGTAGAGGTTTGTTTTTGTTAGGACCTTGTAGAATTTTGGACATTCTCACATTTAGAATATCTTAGAGCATTTGGTCAATGGAAACCGATCGTATGGTGTCCAAAAAGTCTTGTTACGTTTACTTACCAGGAAATTTATTATATAATGGGACCGCCTTGGTCCTGGTCTCGGGGGATAGCGACTGAGTATGTTAAGTCACATTGACCCCTATAAACTGTCAACTCGCCTGAAACAGAAAACAGAGCATTCCAGTTTAATATGTGGTTGTTACCAAATGCTTGTTGAAAGATTTTTGATTTGTGGAATTCTGTGTTTTTAGTGTATGTTTGATATTTTTTTATGCGTCTGGTAAATGGTCTGAAAGTTTCACCTGTATAAAATTAATTTCACTTACAAGGAATCGTATAAACAGCATTTTTTGTATTTTTATTTATATTGTATGGTTTTGTTTTTGTTACCTAAGACCTAATAATGTTTTATATTTTAGAGAAAGTGGGAATATTAAATGTATTACCTATTCATTAAATTTCATTTGATGAGCCAGGAATATATAGTCAAAATAAATGTAACATAGATCTATTTTAATTTTGTCTTAAATTTGATTGTTCGGATTTAAAAAAGCAGTTATTAATAAAATCAGGAGGATAATTATTTTAAGTTAAAATATATTGTAAAAATTCTTTTTCACTTTCTCTATTTTAAACAAAACATTTTTTTTCTGTCAAACAGACCTTTTGCAACTTTCTTTTTTACCATGATGTAATTTAAGATAAAATTTAAGTTACTTTTTGTGTGTAAATTTTGGTTTAAAAATTATTTACATCTTTTATTTGAATATTATTATATATAATCAACTGTATAAAAACTTTTCTGGCAAATAAGGCCAACAGGAACTTATCAAGACATAAATCCGCCCCAAACTATAGAGCATATATCTACAATTTAGCTCACAATATTTTTAAGCTGCTTTTTACATGTAAAAATAAATCAAAAGGTTTCCATTACCATGACCTCTGAAATGCTTCTTTACAAGGGTAAAGCTCCTAAAATAAACCTTGTAGACGGTTTTTAACAATTGCAATAAAACTAGTTAAAATAATTTCTAGTAAATCATAAGTTTCCAATGACACAATACATAAATATTGTCTTGGTATTTTTTAGGGGTATGATGCACAAAACCATCTTTAAGTTTCTTCTTTCAGAAAGCATTTCTAGAGAGAGTTTATTCACACAGACTTGAATATTTGGAGATTTGGAGAAAAAGGGAAAAATTCAGTGAGTAGCAGGTTCCATAGTATGGAATAAAGAAACAAACAAAGTGGGAAGTTTAAGGCGTTTCAAGTTGGACTGTAAAAGAATGCATAAAAGTGGCACTACGTGTTGCTCTGTTGGTAGCTGCCAGAGGAATTATACTGGCGAACTCTTCGCAGCAGAAACCGAGAAAATACCTATATAAGAGCGACTTGTCCTACAGCCATCGGTGGTCAAGGAAGAAAGCTTTTTTGTAAGTGTGGGATTATTAATAAGACAAACAGCTTATCTTTAAATGGAGTCAACAATGCTAAGTGTTGTAGGAAACGCCATTCCCAGATATTCTAAAGAGGGTTCAATCCGGGATACATACAGAGTATACAGATTAGAAGGAAATAAATACTTTCTGGCTCAAAAGGAATTCAAGCTTTTTTAAAGCTGCTGTGGCTATAGATGGAATGTTTTTGTGCCAGTTAAGGTTATTTTCAAGTAACACCCACAAAATTATATAATTCTTTATTCTGCAGAACCTGTCCGCTCATATGCAACAGATTATTACTAAAGTATAATAGGAATAATTTGGACTGTGGGTCTTACAAATAAATAGACAATGTCAACCTTTTGAATTGAGCCATTTTAATTCTGCTACTCATACACACTGAATGTCGAGTAGAGGTGCTCGCAATTCTATACATGTATACGAGATAATTTTTGTAGAACTTGTTGTTGAAAAAAGATGTAACGTTTCACATTTTTGTGACATTAAATAAATTTAGTACACCACGTCTTAATAAGTTTCAGTCAAAAAATTACACACATGCGAAGATGGGTGGGTTTGGATTCGCTGGGCCCCTTTTGCGCGGGGCTCGTAGCAACTGCTACTTTTGCTACGTGGTTAATCCGTCTCTAAGTATAAAGAACTCTGTTCTACAAAACTTGGCCACTCATAAATCCAAGATGAATAGTGGCTTGACAACGAACATCATTGTGTTATGTCGTTAAACTGGGCAAGTTTTTTTTGTACTCCAATCCAATATTCACAAATATTTTATTTGGAAAATGTTTCACCCTGCACCTACGTTATGTACACGTTAGCCTTAAAATTTATCTTGTTATTTATGGTTTTATCTACGTGTGTTTTAAGTGTTTATTCCGGCGCCCACGGGATATATAGCACATAAGGGAAAACCAGGATAAAAGGCCGTGACATTATTAAAATAAAAAACGTTCATTTCCTTTTTAGCTGAAAGGTGGGATTTAAAAGAAAAATGATTTTATCGTAACACATAATAAAAATAAATTACTATTAATCTAAATAGCGCCATAGTCCTTTTAGAAGGTCATCACAAAAGTTTGTTAAACTTGTCTAATAAAGATAGCGTTAGTTAATATAATTCCAAATAAATATGAAAACTTTTTTACCGGTATTTTTGTTTATTTATCTTTTGACAAATATTAATTACTGTTCATTTGTTCGGTCACTTCTGATTAACTCATATTAAAAAAAAGAACAAAAATTTTCTTTATTATTATAACATATATTTAGTGACAAATGATCTTATAAAGCGGTCTATATTCTCTTTTGGTATCTTATTTTTTCACCTTACCTCTAACTCAGGCTAATGGGAAAACGTTAATCGGTACGTCTCCACACCATAAGTAGTTGCTGACAAATTCTGCTATCGGCTAACCAATAGGTGCAAATTTAAGGTTTGAACGCCCTGTAGAATGACTATTGCTAAATGAGTCAAGAATAGAATAAATATATACAAGTTTAACTTAACCAAAAATTTATGAATTATCAAACCACAAAATTCTGGTGATACTCTAATAGGAAGTATCAGCAACTCAATTTTTGTTTATTCTTTATAATTTTTAAAAGACAAAAATTTTCCCTTGAAAAACCATTTATAGAAGAAAGGTTTGAATTAACTCTTTTACTAGGCACTGATAGCCTTAATTAATTTTTCAAGCGATTAGACAAATTAAACGTAACTTAGGTTTTAATTACAATATTATCTTTTTACAAATTTATTAAAGTGAGTTATTTAAAATGTGAAAGAAAAAAAAACAAAATTTACTTAAAAAATCGACGAAACATTTACTTTCAATTAGCAAAAAATTTATTTAAATTTTACTCAAAAACCGAACCGCCTTCCGGAGTCTATGAGGCGTAAGTCTATCGACGTTACTACACAATTTGAGATTGTTTTTTCACTATTAAAATAAGAAATGTTAAAAGTCAAAGTTTAAAATTATTAACACCTGGTATTAATTATTGACGAACTAACTTATAATAAGTTCGGCTATTACCTTTACTCTCTGCTAATCTCCAAATCTACAATTTCCAATTCACTTTTATTATTTACTGCTGCTAACCCTGACTTGGTACAGGCCTTTACAATCACCTTTAACCACTTTGTTTTACCTTTGAACTTTACGTAAACATGTCAAATAAAATTCAACACAAAGAAATACTTGAGTAGCTTTACTTAGTCAAGAAATGTACACTTCGTACAAAACCTTTTACTTGGTTACAGAGAAAAGATGTGAATTTTTTTATGCTAACACGGCATTAGCTACCATGAAAACTGACATTTCTTCAAATTATTTAAATAGAACATTTCGGTCATTTGCCGAAATGCGAGAACAAATTTCAGACAGTGATTTTCTGATGAAACCAGACGTCTTATCAAATTATCGTAAGAGAAACGGAGATTAACTTTCAGAAATGTGTCACTGACAGACCACAAAGTCCTACTAAATTGAATCTTCTGCGCAAGCTGGTCAGTTCTCTCGACGCTCCTACCCCTCTCGCTACCCCTAAACCTTTGGCGTCTTTCGAAGGGCCGGATGCGTCGTCTCGCTACGTAATCACAGAGTTTACGAAAACATGTCGATGTGTTAGCGTTGTATAGCGACGGATTCTTTCTATATTTTGTTGTTTTTAGATCGGTGGAAGGTATTTTTAAGAATAATTTAAATTCATGAAGGCGGTGTTGTCACGATTATTTTTAAAAAATTAATGTTTAAATTTAGATTTTTATAATTTTAATAGCATTTAAAAGGAATGTTTGTGCACCTGTGGCTATAGAAATATAGCTTCCATCTGCAACTTAGGATGTTCCCCATATGTTCCGTCAAGAGACATCACCTTGTCTATAAATACACGAAAGGGATGTCATATTACTTCTAATAAATTCTGGTATTCTGCTACCACATGTTATGGTATTCCGTAGCATAACATCCACGGTTTGATGATCATGTCTATTATATCAAACTGAGGATTACGTCTTTCACCAAGTCGCCTTCTTACCATTGCTCGATTAACCCATTCATTCCTAAAGATAACCTGGTTCCATTCCTTGATACCAGAGAAATCTCTCTCTCCATTATTACAGTCGGTTGTGTCAATGCTCAAGAGTCAGGCCACAACCACTGGAAACGGTTAAAAAGGCCAGAAGTTCTGCTTCCTTTAAATGCAAATGGTCACGTCAAAGATCAGCCAAGGATGCAAAGGCTAGTTCACCAATAAATAACACAATAAAAAAATCTCAACCCTCACATATGCGAAAAAAAATGGAAAACATAATAGTGGGATGTTAAACTCTTTACTATTGCGACTTTGTAAACTAAAAATATCGCCTATTTAAAAGAATAAAGTATCACAACTCCAAATTTTTAAAATCTGAGATCCTATAGAAAATACTCGCAAATTCCTAAATTTTTATGTGTAATAACGAAAATTTAAATTTTAATAAATGACCAGGAAATGGCACTAGTGTCAGTACTCCGATCATGTAAAATTATACACACTGTTTAAGCAACACTGACGCAAATAGACGAGAGCCTCAAATTTTAAAATTTTGAGTTGTGTCACTGTTTCTTCGAATAAGCGATATGTTAAGATTGAAAGTAATAAAAAAAGAAGATTAGTTTATCTTATCATTAGCATGTACCATTATCATACCAACATATATAACAAATGAATATACTAAGTGACATAGAAACTCGAACACCCAGTAGTTTGTTTTCAAAATGTTTCAAGTTTGTAAAAAACGACACTTGATAACATATTAACTTTGCATTTCTTTTTTTGGAGCTGTAATTAGTTTAAAAATTAATATATATTTCAATATTTTAGTAAACGTTGTTTGCAAATGTTAATAGTACCCAGAGAGAGAAGAATCGCCAATTAAGCGAGTTTAAACGGGGACGAATGGTTGGATTAAGGGAGGCTTGACTTTCATACCGGAATATTGGTGCTAGACTGCAAAAAAGTGTAGATACTGATGCTAAGATGTTGTCAGGTATGGCTTCAGGAAGGCCGAACACAAAAAGCCAGGGGCACAGGACCAGTTCGCAGAAAACACCTTTTCAAGACCGCCGCCTAAGATTGCTAGCTTTACGATATCCTTTTTCCACAACCAGGGCAACTGCAAACTATTGGAATAAAACCAGTTTATCGTCGAATAAGAAGTTTTGCTCTTTTTTCATTCTGTCCTCACTGGGTCTTACCTTTAACTCAAGAACATCAAAACAATTGACTTTAGTGGAGTAGAGAACGACTAGCGTGGGACCAGGAATGGAATACAGTGGTCTTTAGTGACTAATCCCGATTTCGTTTAGCCATGCATGATGGTCGGGCACAAGTAAAAGGCGACGTGGAGAACGCCGTTATTCCCAATTTTTTGTTGAGAGGCATCTTCATCGTACTGTTAGAATTATTTTGTGGGGTGCCATTGCTTACGGCTCTAGGCCTAATTTAGATTTCATTAGAGGCAACATACCGCTCAGCGTTACATTGAAGAAATAGTGAGCCACATTTTTACCATATTTAGGACTCTCCAAAACCCAACTTTTCAACAGGATAATGCCCGACCATATGTTGTACACAGGTCCCGAGTAAACACGTGGGCCATGGTTGAGAGCATCTTACGTACTGTGAACTATGGTGTGGTGCCATGCTTAGGACACTTTAGTTCATTAGAGAAATGACCTCAGCGTTACATTGAAAAATAGTGGAGCCATTATTCATATTAGGACTTCAAAACCACTTTTCAACAGGATAATGCTGACTACCACAGTTCCATTTGTCCTCCATTGAACACGTGTGGCACATGATCGGTAGAAGACTAAACAATTACTACACTCTGGTTGCACCTTCGACACGAGGTTGAGGTGACCTGGAATAAGGTACCCCAGGAGAATATTGATCACCCAATTAGAAATATGCCTAGACGCATTAATGAATGTGTAAGACACCATGGCGCATCAACACATTATTAAACAAATCAAATAATAAACTTAGACCAGTTTTAAAAAATTTGCTTACTACGACCATCCTAATATTTTTGTAAAATATTACTAAAATAAAATTATTTTGCTGGGTAATTCGGGTTTTTATGTCACTTAGTAAAATTAGAATATTAGTAAAGAAGTTAAGGCTTATAGAAATATATCATGTGATCCAGGAGTGTGGCTCACCCCTTTTTTGCATTTTTTAAGATAAAAAAATGCAAAGGTAAATCATATATTGTCAAATTTGTCGTATTTAGACAAGTCACGTGACTTCCGCTGGCTTCCGAAGTCTTCCGGTTTCACCAGAAACGGCCTGTATATTTTTACATTTTTATATTCCTGGGAATTGTCTGCATCTAACGATACCCCATATGTTAAACTTTAGATTTAATTTTTTTTTTATTTAAGTCTTGTCAATGTATTAAATGTTAAATTTTTAATTACTTTTAACTTAAAATAAGTCCTGGTAGGTTAAGCTTTTTTAATGTCAATGTAAACCCATATCATCCCTTTTAGAAATTTAAGTATTTTCATTTTAAAATTTCAAACACGATCAAATTAAGCATAAAGCATTTACAGGGTGTTTTTTATTTTTGTTAAATTAATTGGCATCAAAATAATAATTTTTTGCCCATCATGACCAACCAGTTTGAAAAAAGATTTTTTGTTTTGCAAACTATCAAAATTTGACTAGGGGTACTATTATACGTGATATTCGCAGAATCCAAAAATGCAAAAATATATAATATATTTGAAAATCGAAATTTACGTCACTTGGTAAAAACGTTTAATTTGACATTATATGATATCTCCAAGTTTTATTTGTATATCTTGAAAAATGCCACCCACCTGGAAATCACCCGGTGTATTCTGTTGAGTTAGAGTTAAGAAATATGCCTAGTTTGCCTGTTACTGGATTTTACAGTTCTTGCTTGCTGCGGATATTCAAAGCAGTATTTGTCCCTCTCCTTTAGGAAAACCGAATGCCGCTTGTTAGCAATTCGTATTTTAAAAATTAGCATAAGAAGAAGCAGAAAGAAACTTTAAGAACTAGCACCTACAAAGTTTTAAAGGGCTTTTTTAGTTATATATTAGTACGCTAAAAAATAATGTTATCTATTTTTAATTTAGTACAGATAAAGTTTAATTAATTACATTATAATTCCATAAATTTTCCAGCACTTTTTGTTTAACCTTAAATTTCGGGAGCGTCTGCATTAACATATTTTTGAAAATAAATTTCATTCCTTTTTAGGGTAATTTAATTTTAACTCAATAAATTTAAAGCAGACTTTATAACCACAACTACCACAATATTTGTGCATTTGGCTTTACCCCAATAAATTTGGCAAATATCCAAATTAATTTAGCTCTTTTAAAAAGAAAAACTTTTAAATCATAAATAATGTAATACACGGCAAACCTTTCAACATTTATACTTTATTAGAAATACCCCTAAACAATATTTTTATGCTATAATCATGTTTTTTTGTATCGTACTTTTTGACATTTAACATTTATTCCCTGTGTAGCAAAGCCATTTAGAATGTCTGATTATTGTATAATAAAGCCATAATCCTTTTCTTTAGCGCCGAGTCTCACAATTTATTAAAAAAAACAGATAATCCAAGAACATACTTTATCTCCGAAATGAGATAATAAAGTTATCTGGTAATAAAACGAAAGCATTTTTCTGGTCACGTAGTATTTTTTTCATCTATTTATAACTGTCCTTTATTTTTCATCCATCATTTTTAATATTATCCAATGACAGTTAAATATATTACTTTTAAAATAGAATATATTAAAAATATGTTCTATAGTTTTGGAGCGGATTCATGTTTCAGTTTGTTTTATTTGGGATACTCGCCTTACTACATTTTGGAAAATGAGACCTCTTCGGTCCAAGTCCCGGGGTATAAGAGCTGACCCTGTCCAGCCCTATTGACCCCTATGAACTTGCTGATCGCCTGCAACAAAAAAGATGAAAACGCTCCCAAAAAACCCAAACATTACAAATCACAAAATCACAATAATCTACGTTTCAGTGGCAAATCGGCAACCGTTGTCAAGATAGAAACTAAAACCAAAAATTAAACTAAATTTAAAAAAAAAATTATTTAGGAAAATCTGATAGCTTCCTTACTTTTTTACAATTGTAACCAAAACTAACGTCATAAAAAAGTAAAAAAGCTATCAGAATTTCCTAAGTTTTTAGATCAAAAATTTCTTAAAATTTAGTTTAATTTTTTGTTTAATTTTTTATCTTGACAACGGGGGCCGACTTGCCACTGAAACGTAGATTATTAATTTTTGATTTTTGGGGTTTTTAAATGGTTTCCTTCTTTTTTGTTCCGGCGATCTAGTCAATAGGGCTGGACAGGGTCAGCTCGTATACCCCGGGACCTGGACCGAAGAGGTCTCATTTTCCAAAAAGTAGTAAGGCGAGTATCCCAAATAAAACAAACTGAAAAATAGAGTATATTAATTTAAAACATGCAAACTGGCCCGTCAGATTTGAAAAAAAAATCCTATTTAAAAAGTTGGTTACGACGCAGGGAAAATCTAAGAAAAAATTATTAAGCATTATTTGTTGAAGCAATATTTAAAAAAATATATATTCCTGGTTCCTTTGCACAGCCTCCATACATTGTACGCTTTTCACATGTAGACCAAGCCTACCCATTTTTGGTTGGGTGTAGGTGTACGAGGTGGTAGGCATTTTTTTTGCTGATGCCTTTAGAAAAATGCATGTAATAAAAGTAGCTTTCTCTCAAAAATGTCCGGAACATTTGCTAAATTACCAAACTGTGAAAAAATCAAACAAACGCATTTTTTGGTACTTTATTTCTTTTTCACTTAGTAGGTTACGTTGTTAAATTTCTAACAAGACATAGTAAGTTTAAAATTACGGAATGGATAAGGCTGGTAAAATAGAAATAAACGAAAAAGAACAACAAATAATTAAGTTTTTTGCGTTTTTTTTTTTTTTTTTACCCTTTAAATTTCTCTAAAAACATTTATATTTGGTAAAAAAAAACATTATGGCAAGTTTTGTTAAAATTAATTTAATAATTTTTGCGCAACAATTTTACAACCCTAGCTTGTATAAAAAAAATAAACATTTTGCACGTTGAAAGAAGTGAGAAATAAGGGACTTCACTGTTTTTTTTCGCTTTTAGAAATGAAATCGAATCGCTTGAGCGCCCTTAATTATAATATAAAATAACGGACACTTTGTTTGCCTATAATAAACAGAAAATTGACGCCAGAATGGGGAAAGACGGAAAAGTAAAAAACTGTGAAAAATAAATAATTGTAAATTTAACAATACATAATAGCATTAAAAAGTAAATTTAAACATTTGGTAATTTTTTACTTACCGGAGCCACGGCCGATTTTATTGAAATTTTGTATACAGGGGTTTTTTGGGGCGCTGATCACAAATCTGAAGTCGAATTTTGTCGGACTCTGCTAGTTTTTGTGTTATAACGCCCCACTCGAACCTAACCTCAAATTTGCACAAACTCCTAAAATTCCTTCTTCTTAAAACTGATTTCACCCAAAATGGTAGATTGGTAGATGGTAACACTTATTATTTCATACGATAAATTTAATTTTACGTTTCTTTAACAATGATTTTTAATAAAACAAGCGCTTTCCAAAAAATAATATGCTTCTTTGATAAATGTCAACAAAATTGTCTAGGTATTTTAGACAACTTTAAGTTGATACACCAGGAACCCGCGAAACAATTAAATGCGCTTACTTTTTAACTTTAAATCGCAAAAAATAAAAATAATTCAAATTTATAAAGTAGGTCATTCAATTGTTTCCGGGTCCAATACCAACCTAAAAAGTCTAAAATCTCTAGACAATTTTGTTGACATTTTTAAAAAAAAAATAATATTTTTGAGAAGTGCTTGTTTTTTTTTTTATTAAAAATATTTTTAAATAAGGTGAAATTAAATTTATCTTTTAAAAATAATAAGTGTATTTCTATAAAATCTTCCATTTTTGGGGGTAATCGTTTTTAGAAGGAGGAATTTTAAAAAATGTTGCAGGTTAGGTTTGAGTGGCGCGTTATAACTCAAAAACCAGCAGGGTCCGACAAAATTTGACTTCAGATTTGTGATCAGCGCTCCAAAAAAACCCTGTATACAAAATTTCAATAAAATCGGCCATGGGCCCGATAAGTAAAATATTTACCAAAAATTATAGCAATTCTGAGCACTTTTTTTATTAAACAAGCTCACAGATCTCCCAAAATAATTTTTAGGGAAAATTGAAATTATTGTAGTTTTAATTATTCTTTAATTTTGAATTACTCGTTTTTTTTACATTTTTTGACTTATCTTTCTTCCCCCATTTAATTCAGGCGTCAATAATCTCCGCAAATTTGTTATAAATAATTTACTGGTATAGTTTTTTGCCAAAAAACAAGCTATTAAAATTAACAAAAAATG
The DNA here is from genome assembly GCA_019359885.1 of Listronotus oregonensis. Lineage (NCBI taxonomy): Eukaryota > Metazoa > Arthropoda > Insecta > Coleoptera > Curculionidae > Listronotus > Listronotus oregonensis. The sequence continues at coordinate 1,070 of JAHBCN010010197.1, read as the reverse complement.
CTAATATTAACTTTTTGCACATAATTTATGTAAAATAATTGTCCTATTTTTATATACAGTATTCCGGCAATGGGGTAGACAAAAGGAAAAACGGACCAAAAATTTTAATTTTCGAGGAAAAGTCATTCTTTATAAAAAGTTTTGCTTGCCGAGAGATACGGTTGTCGATAGAAGACATTAAAAATTGTATACAGGGTGTCGCGTTCAATTTTTGTACAACAATAAAATACCCTTGTTTTAAAATTTTCAACAAAATGCTACTTAAGAAAATTGTTTGAAATTATTATATCTTTCAGACTATCGGTTTTCATAAGGTTTAGATAGTAATCATTTTTTTGGTTTAATTTGCATTTCTCTAAAAAGTTTTGTAGGTATACCTTTAAATTTACAATCCTCCATTCCACTAGGAACACACAGTACTGTAGTTCAAACAAAAATATATGATTTACTGCACTATGCAAAAGAAAATAACAGGAGGGCTTACAAAAACAAGCGGATCTGCATAATAACAGACAGCCAAGCGTCACTAGGGGCACTAATAAACCCCAAGGTGACGTCCAAGCTGACATGGGAATGCTAAAAAGAACTGGAAGTCCTGGGAGAACGCAACAGAGTAACTTTCCTGTGGGTACCAGGACATTCGGGAATAGAAGGCAACGAAAAAGCGGATGAGGTAGCGAGACATGAATCATCGACACCACACTTTGGACCAGAACCTGCTCTTGGAGTGACCAAAACCACAGCACGAGGGCAAGCCAGCGAGTGGATTCAAAACAAACACGAGGAATACTGGGAAAAAAAGCTTCACAAGGGGTACATCCAAAAGAACGAAGGAATAACTAATAAGACAAAGTAGGAAAAGATTTTGCATAACAGTAGGGTTGCTAACAGGGCTCGATAACCTAAGAGGACACCTACACAAGATAAGCTTATACAATGGGGACCCAAGTTGCAGATTGTGCGACGAGGGGGGAAAAAACACCTACCACATACTGTGTGAATATGAAGCGTTAAAACACAAATGACAGGCAATCTTTGGGCAACCAAAAATGAGCACCAGGAATATATCA
>JAHBCN010010196.1:32584-46040 GCA_019359885.1 Listronotus oregonensis | reverse complement strand
TAATGTACATTTTTTAATCCTTTAAAGTTCACGGAATGGGAAACCCGCACCTATAATTGCAAATGAGTTTGGGTCCATTCTGATTTTTCTGGAATATTAAAAAAAGTGGGTCAAGTTTCAAGTTTTTTTCACAATATTTTGAGATTATTTCAATAATTTATTGTTTTTTTTTTTGAAAAAAATGGTTTGTTATTAACATTTTTTTTTATAATGAGACCTTAGCAATGATCCCAGACAACTTCTTTCACCATTTTTCTTGCGTTTTGATAAAAAATTTTGTTGCCCATCTGCATTTTTTAGCCGTTTCCGGAGTTCTAGAAAATCTGTAGAATAAACGCGAATCAAAAACTTATCATTTATTGAAATGCTTTTCAATGCACATCATTTTAAAGCTTAGAATGTCTAGTTTCTAAATATACTTTTTTCTTTTTAATAAAGTCCAATAATTTTTCAAAAATCAGGGAAATTCATCACACCAGTGACTCGCGGACTGACAACTAAACACATCTATCCAGTGTGGAATGTTATGGATTTTTCGACGGCCGTTTTTGCGAAAAATATTGGTGTTGCAAAAAAAATGATAAAAACCATTTTTGTAGATTTCGAGGTGATCTTCATTTTTTGTTTAAACAAAAATTCTCCAATTCGCATATTTTGGCAGATATTCGCGGGAAACTCAATTTTGGGACTATGGGATCCCTTTTAGCGGGTTCCCACGTCGAAATCGTGATAAACTTTTTCTCGCTCGAAAGCATCCGCGAAGACCTAAGAATTGCGCCACAAATGAAAACTGTACAGATTTATTTACAGCTCTGGGTACTTTCAGGTCTTCAGTTACTGGACTAATACCTATCTTCAGTAATTTTTGACCTATTAATTAATGTCTTTATTTTTTCCTAAAAAATAGCTCCAATTAAATTTGTTAATAATACATCACTGACATTTGTAGAAAGTTTAAATTTTGAAAGTAATTTAGGGGGGTCCTGTATATTACTTTTGAGTAAAAAAATGTGTTCTACATTATTCAGGGTTGGTCAAAAATAGTGATATTACCGGGAGATACAAAAATAAAGAAAAGTGTATTTTCTCTATACAGGGTGCCACAGATTCGAGTGCATGCATGGGGATCTCGGGAACCGTAAGAGATACGAAGTCGGTTAAATTACGGCAAAGTTGCGCATTTAGGTGCCTAACAACATACCGATTAGAAAGTTGTAAAATTCCGAGTACTTCCGGAGATATCCGAAAAAACTGAAATTTGCTGATTTATTTTTATTTTTTCGGCGTTATTTAAAGAGATATGAAAAAAAAACACACTTTCTCATGGCCACTTCTTAAGCTCTACAAAACAGCGTTAAGAGATTTTCTGTATGACGTTTCGTTTTCGTTAGACCATCATCAACTTTATTTTTTTAAATACGGACCTGGGTTTTTTATTTAATTTTTTTAAACCTTTTATTATCCCAATTACATAAATGTATACCACTTAATATTTATTAACAAATATGGAACGCCCCTATAAGAAATAATGTGCGTTCCTTGTCTTACTCATTGTCTCTTATGGAAAATATGTTTATTTAACAGAAAAATATTAGGTGTTATACATCATTGTAGTTGATTTAACTGCTTCAAAAAAATGCAACAAACAATTGTTGCCGCATTTAAAAATATAAAGTTGATGATGGTCTAACAAAAACGAAACGTAAGAAAATCTCTCAACACTGTTTTGTAGAGCTTAAGAAGTGGCCATAAGAAAGTTTCTTTTGTTTTTCCATATCTCTTTAAATAACGTCAGAAAAAAATAAAAACGAAATCAGCAAATTTCGTTTTTTTCCGGATATCTCCGGAAGTACTCGGAATTTTACAACTTTCTAAGCATGGGCATGTTGTTAGGCACCTAAATGCGAATTTGTAATTTAACCGACTTCGTATCTCTTGGTTTCCGAAATCCCCCGATATCGAATCTTGGCACCCGTATTATGACATATTATAAAATGCAATTAAAATCTCTTACAAAGGATATAATATCATGTTCCTGTACCTAAATAGTAAGGTTTCGGAAATAAAAGCAAGTTTCTGTAAGAATTGGATTATTTTAGGATATTTGCTTTAGATTGCTAAGAAATGTCACGATGAAACATATTGTCAAAAAAATTTGACGAACTTATAATGAAATATATTAAAACCCAGAGTGTAAAAACCCATTACACACGATTTTGAAAAACGGACGAGGGGAGCGAGTACGTAATTCGAAAGAGTGTGTAATGGGCTACCATGAGTTGTGTACTATACTTTTTCTACGACTTTATGAGTTTTTTTATAAATAAAAGCAGAAGATTATTAAACTTTAATAACAATACAAAAAAAATACAAACATTTGCGTTGTCAAGGGGATGTATTTGTTTATGCTTTACGTAAAATCTATTGAAAGTTTTTAGATTTTGGGGTTTCCGGCTAATGCGATTGTGGAACTGTTACGTATATATATATATTAACGAAATGCCCTTACGCACAGTTTGGCTTCTTACAGTATAGGTTTGAAATTAGAGATTTACTAATAAAGTAGACGGTGTGTAATTAGGTTCTTACTAATATAATAGAAAAATATCTATTATTTAACTGTTTTACATGTAAACCCAACAAATTAAAGCAAAAAACTGCCAGTCGGAAATGATAAATTAATTAGAATAATTTTCCGACAAATTCATCTAATTAGCTTCAAAGTAAAAGTAATAATATAAAAAAAACTTAATTTAAATATTCCCTGGAAAAGCAAATGTAAAGATAAATGATCAAATTATAATTCTGACAAAAAAGCTGACGCGTAAATCACGTCATTTATTTATTTATTTTTTTAACAAATTAGCTGGACAAAGATCACAGTTTTTTTTTCAAACTGTTACTTCTTTAAGGAAGTGCATATTTAAAAGGCGACCCGTGTTATTTTTAAAGGTTTTTATTCATGTTAATGAGTAATAATTATTATGGGGTAATATCATTACCTAATTTTTTTTGCATCGGCTGAAATTATATTCTATAATTTACAAGTGGAATTTGTAAAAAAAAATCAATGTAAAAATGCATGTCAACACCAACTATTAAAAAAAAAATATGGAATGTGAAATTGATGTAATAAAAGCTGTATTAAAATTTATATACAGGGTAAATTTCCTAAAGTGTTAAAATGTCGAAAATGGTTTCAAATATTTTCCTACGAGCGTGCGGAAAAGTCCACTTTTCCGCACGCATTTGAGTGCGCAAAGTTGCACTTTTCCGCACTGCGTGCGGAAAGTAAAACTACTCTAAAATCTTACAGGTAAGCAAGATTTATATGTATTTTAGTAATTATTGTAGGCCATTTCATGCAATATACGAAGCCATTGCAAGTTTTAATTTATTCTCTTTTTTGTTTGTTACTTCGTAATTTTCAATATTTCAACTAAAACACAAAAAAAACATTTTTTTAATTACCCTGTATAATAATAATAAATGATTATGACAAGTCAAGCAACAATATGTAATCTTGGTGATTTTAACACATGTCAGATTTTTCTTCGTTTCCATATGAACAAGCAATTGCACAAATGAATTTCAATACAAACAAGCATTTTAATGAAAAGGCGTCATAGTATCTTTTTTAATTAAATAAAAATCCGACAAAAATAATTATTTAAAATGAGTAGTTCCGATGAGGAGCTACCAGATTCTATCCTGGATGCAGCAAATACCGTAAGTTTGAATTTATTACCAGCAAAATCTCGTGAAAAATATGAGAATCAATGTAGTCATTTCGAAAACTGGTGCTCCAGCAAGGGGACAAAAAGTATTAAAGAAGAAGTGTTCTTGGCCTATTTTGCGGATTTGCAAAAAACATATAAACTTAATACTTTATGGAGTAAGTACTCTATGTTAAAATGTGTCCTCAAAGTGAAAAGGAACCTTGATTTAAGTTCATATTTCAAGCTAACATCACTAGTTAAACACCAAAACGTGGGATACCGGCCAAAAAAATCAAAAACTTTCAGCAAAGAAGAAGTTTCAAGATTCATGAAAGAAGCACCTGATAATATTTACCTTCTAATAAAAGTTGCTACAATTTTTGGATTAGCCGGTGCTTGTAGGAGAGATGAACTTACAAAAATAATGATTGATGACATACAGGATAATGAAAATTTGATAGTGGTGAAAATTCCTGACAGTAAAAATAACACTTCCAGAATCTTTGTAGTGTCCGATGAAACAAATAACGGACTTTATCTGCAATTGTACCGTAAATATGCAAATTTGCGAAAACCACAGACGTTTTTTTGTCCAGTATAAACAAGGAGCATGCAGTACGCAATGTGTGGGAATAAATTCAATAGGTAAAATGCCTTCAGAAATTGCTGCATACCTAAAATTAAAAAATCCAGAAGAGTACACTGGACATAGTTTTCGTCGATCCTCTGCGACTATGTTAGCGGATTCTGGAGAAGGAATTACCAATGTCAAGCGACTTGGGGGCTGGAAATCAACGGCTGTAGCTGAGAGCTACATTGATGAATCCACAAATCAGAAAAAGGATATGTCGAATAAAATATTGACCATGAACAACTCCCCTCTTGAGCTAAGTCAACCTTCATCAAGCCGTACAATAAGCGCTTCCATAAGCCACCCGCTAAATGAAATTACAGGTTCTGCAATTAATTTACAATATGCTAATAACTGTTCTTTTGTTGTGAATGTTATCAACAAATAATTCCCATTTATAAATATGTTGTAGTAGTTCTTTCAGATTAAACATAATTTAAAAAATAATCATTGCTTTAATATTGGTATTATCTGACGCTCGTAGGAAAAATTTTGTTCCTAACGCAAAGTGACTTTTCCGCACTTGACTGCTTGCTCGAACTCCGCTTCGTGTCGTTCGGGCAACGGCAGTCGCGTGCGGAAAAGTATCACTTTGCGCACTTGTTAGGAAAATAACTATTTCATAAAATGCTAAACAAAATATTGTTCAGTAAATGAAGGGACAAAGCTGTAAATAAATATGTACAGTTTTTTCTTGTGTCGCAATTCTTAGGTCTTCGGGGATGCTTTCGAGCGAAAAAAAGTTTATCAACATTTACAAGTGGGAAAGGGCTGAAAATGGCTCCTCAAGGCCCGAAAAATGGATTTCCCGCTGATATCTGCCAAAATATGCGAATTGGAAAATGTTTGTTAAAACAACAAATGAAGATCGCCTTGTAGTCTATAAAAATAGTCCCTATAATTTTTTTCGAAAAATCGATAGTTTTCGAGATAACGGGACCCAAAAGTCCCCTCATTTCAGCTGCCGCTCTACCGCTAGAATGGCGCTATATTCATGGATTCACTTAAAAGCGGGCGGACGAATTGTTCCATTACTCGAGCACTAATGTACATTTTTTAATCATTCAAAGTTTATTGGAATGGGAAAACCCGTATCTATCATTGTATTTGAGTTTGGGTTCATTCTGATTTTTCTAGAATATTAAAAAAAGCGGTCAAAGATTTTTTTAAAAATATTTTGAAAGTATCTCATTAATTTATTGATATTTTTCGTTAAATGGTTTGTTATTAACATTAATTTTTTATAATGAGACTTTAGCAAGTGTTCAATGATCCTTTACAATTTTTCTTGCGTTTTGATAAAAAATTGTTTTGCCCATCTGCATTTTTTAGTAAGAAACTACTACTACCACATCTATCCAGTGTGGAATGTTATGAATTTTTCGACAGCCGTTTTTGCGAAAAATATTGGTGTTGCGAAAAAAATGGTAAGGATTATTTTTGTAGATTTTAAGGTGATCTTTATTTTTTGTTTAAACAAAAATTTTCTAATTCGTATATTTTGGAAGATATTCGCGGGAAACTCATTTTTGGGACTTTGGGAGGCCATTTTCAGCGGGTTCCCACGTCGGAATCGTGATAAACTTTTTCTCGCTCAAAAGCATCCGCAAAGACCTAAGAATTGCGCCACAAATAAAAACTGTACATATTTATTTACAGCTTTGGGTACTTTCAGGTCTTCAATTACTGGACTATTAGGCTTGTTGCAAAAAAAGCAATAAACAAAAAAGCCAAAAACAGCGTCTATTGCGTGATTTTTCGGATCCGTTAGAAAACACTTACCTCATACATCATGTACAAGCTAAGAAGCACTTGTGCTCCATTGTACACTACAAGAACTTCTTTCAGTTTAAAGGGTTTCCGATTTGCCATCATTCTAGGCCCCAGCCATAATATTACATAGAGGTAAGTCAGGACCATTAGGAGGGTCGGAACTGGACTTTGCATTAGGGCCAGTTTGATGTCCTCGGATCTAGAAGAAAGAAAACAATTAGGAATGTACTTTTCTTGTGGGTTTATCAAATTGCGGTTCAAATCATCGGGTAGGTAAAAATAATAGCCAAATTGCGCCCCAAAAATAAGGGTCAGTCTGAATACAATTTCCAGTTTTTAATTAATAACCTGGTTTGACCCAAACAGGATGGAATTATTAAGGCCGTATTAAACAGCATATTGAAAATAATTAAAATTTTGTTAATAACTTTTACGTAGGGATAATTTAGACAAATCAAAAGCTCTTAGTTCTGTTCGGTCATGGTTAGTTCTGGATAATAAAAGCGGTCTTTTATTTTCCCCAATTATATTTTAGACGTGATTGAAAATTAATAAAATTTTGTTAATAACTTCTACGCAAGGATAGGCAAAGTCAAAAGCCCTCAGTACTGGTTGGTCATGGTTAACTCTGGTTAGTTAAGGCGGCTTTTTATTTTTCCCAATTATATTTGGGACGAAATAAATTACTTAAAGTAGGAACAGTAAACTTTTCCGTTTAGGCAGCAATTCTGCCATGGCTTTTCAATTTAAATTTATTCCAAGAACTTTGGGTCGCAATTTTGCCATACATAAAATGGGAAAAGTTTATACCTGCCTATTTGGGCCGCAATTTGGATATGTCGTACGTTCTTGAAAATTCAAAATTTAAAAGTAGTAGACACCTTCGGTTATGTTATTACATTTGTATCATGAATATTAAATCTCTTCCTTTGCCTATTTAAAAGACATTTGCTTAACATCTTTCATTGAAAAAATTTAGTTTCGACGTAAAACAACATTTTTTTGTAAATTCTGGTAGACAGACAGGTTATTTATTGGATTTCTAACTTTTTGTAATAATTTAATAAAGAATACTGGGAAATAAAGAGACCCTAGTACATGGATGGGATAATAAGTTTCCGGCCTAGAGAACGCGAGGTGCATTGTCCACCAGCCACAAATCGCCATGGCAAAAATTCATCAGTAAGGCTTCAAGCTGGTTTCTCATGCACCTTTTTCACCAGATTTGGCTTCATCGGATTTTCATTTGTCTCCGAATTAAAAAATATTTTTTGGTGGTTACAAATTTGCTTCAGATAAGACGTGACTGCTGCCACAAACGCCTACTTTGAAAAACTGGACAACTCAGCCGACAGCGATAGCATAAAGGCTCTTGAGCATCGATGGATTAAATGTATATTGTATTGAGCTACACGAAGACTAAGTAAAAAATAAAAATATGTAGTTTTTACCCATATTTGCCATGGCATAAGCCTATTTTACGAAAGAGAAAAAGAATTGCCCAAGATTTAATGGCCGTTACTGTACATGATGATGGTTTTTACCGAAAGCACTTTGTTGGGATATTTGTTTGAATAAAAATTTTGCACACAGTTTTCTTTTTTTCCTTTTTCTTATTTAGGCTGAAAAGTTTTTATCCCATCCTCGTTAGTAGGCTTGACTGTAGACATTTATCTTAGAGCTTTTTCGGCGGTGTAAAAAACAATATTTATTTTTAGGTTTTATGTAAAGTGGAAAACTGTTATGCCATTTACATAATCTCTAAGTTGTTGACCAAAAAATTAAATTAATTTTGAATATATTATTTTATCACCTGTTAACAAAACATGTATAAAGTAGTTGGCATTGAATTAATGAGGGATATTTGTCGATCACATTTTTTTATTGATTTGTTAATTTTGAGTCTATCCGTTTTAAAATTTCCAGACTTTTAGCATATTACTTACACTTTGATATTTAAGAATTTATATTTTTTAATATAAACATGCAACAAGGTTTTTTATTTTTTTTTTCAGCAAAAATATAAATAAGGATATAGCGTATTAACACTAGTGATGTAAATAGAAATATTTTTAGTGGAAATATTTCCATGGAACTAAAAATATTGGAAATTTGCGAACGTATCTCGGAAATATTGGAAAATTTGGAAATATCAAAAAAATATAAGAATGCGTTTTAAACCATCAAAACAAAGATTCTATATATTTCTTATACATTTTTGTGTAGTACAAATTTCACACTATAAAAATAATTTCCATACGTATATTATTACGGCATTGATGCTAAATACAATATTTATGGTGTGGATGATATCGATGAAGATATGCCTCTTCAATAAGTTGCACAACTTGTATCTCGTCGTCGTGTGTAATTACTTTTTTAGAAATTTCACTGGTTTCTTTGTATTTTTAATACTTATATTTATATTAATAGTTTTTGCGTTTTAACTTTTGGATGACAATTCCACTCATGTATAAACAACCTTATTTGAAATGTCAAATGGGGTTATTTATTATGGGGTATGGGGTCAAAAAAACAAAATTTGTTATCAGATAAACAGTCCTGTAAATGAAGGGACAAAGCTGTAAATAAATTTGTACAGTTTTCCTTGTGGCGCAATTCTTAGGTCTTCGGGGATGCTTTTGAGCGAAAAAAAGTTTATCAACATTAACAGGTGGGAAAAGGCTGAAAATGGCCCCTCAAGACCCGAAAAATGGGTTTCCCGCTAATATCTGTCAAAATATGCGAATTGGAGAATTTTTGTTTAGACAAAAAATGAAGATCGCCTTGTAGTCTACAAAAATGATCCCTATATTTTTTTTCGAAAAATCGATAGTTTTCGAGATAATGGGACCCAAAAATCCACTCATTTCAGCAGCTGCTAGAATGCCATGAATTCACTTATAAGAGGACGGACGAATTGTTCCATTACTCGGGCAATAATGTACATTTTCTAACCATTTAAAGGTCATTGGAACGGGATAACCCGTACCTATCATTGCATATGAGTTTGGGCCCATTCTAATTTTTCTAAAATATTTAAAAAAGCGGTCAAAGTTTTTTTTCACAATATTTTAAGAGTATTTCATTAATTTATTGATGTTTTTTGAAAAAATGGTTTGTTATTGACATTTCTTTTTTACAATAAGACCTTAGCAAGTGTTCAATGATCCCAGAAAATTTTCTTCACCATCTTTCTTGCGTTTTGATAAAAAAATGTTTTGCCCATCTGTATTTTTTAGCCGTTTCTGGAGTTTTAGAAAATCTGTATGTTATGGATTTTTCGACGGCCGTTTTTGCGAAAAATATTGGTGTTGCGAAAAAAATGGTAGGGACCATTTTTGTAGATTTTGAGGAAATCTTCATTTTTTGTCTAAACAAAAATTCTCTAATTCGCATATTTTGCTAGATATTCGCGGAAAACTCATGTTTGGGACTTTTTCAGCGGGTCGGAATAGTGATAAACTTTTTCTCCGCTCGAAAACATCCGCGAAGACCTAAGAATTGCGCCACAAATGAAAACTGTACAGATTTATTTACAGCTTGGGTACTTTCAGGTCTTCAGTTACTGGACTAAAAGCGACTGTATTTTATATTGTTACGGTCAAATCTGACCATTTATGGTATTATCCATACTAAACTTTCATTAAATATTTAGTTTTTTGAGTTATGTAGTTTTTATTTCTATATTTCCAATATTTTTATATATTTACAAAGTTTCCTGATATATTTCCGGAAATATTTCCAAATATATATTTCCGGAAATTTTCCATCATTAATTAAAACAGTGGGCAATGCAAAATGAACAATAAAATCCAATAATTTATTATTTATTATAACGCAAAGAAATTTACACATATATTAATGATAAACCACAATTTTCAATTAATATCAATCTCTATTAAAAATGAATTAATTTAATACTTACCACTAATTTTATCTAAGGTAGTTTGGTATATATCTCCATATCTTTCTGCCACTACCCTGGCTAGAAAAGGAATATCCTGAAACAATAAAAAACAGATTTTGTTATCTTCAACTTCAAACATGACAAATGATATTTTATATTAAAATTTGGGCCAAAATTAACTAACTAAAAAATGATATTTTAACTTAGTTTTAATATTTTAAAATGATCGGTTTATTAAAATATATACAGAGTCTCCGGGAAAATGTGGTAAATCTCTCGGATATAAAAAAAACACTTAAAAAGAGTAATATAAGCTCATATAAACTTTTGTCGTTTAGGGCTTCTTTCAAAGATATTGGCTTCCAAAAAGCTTGAAATTTAATTAGCATATTGTTGGTCCTATAAATGTACAACTTTGCTCCAATTTAACCATCTTCATATCTTCCATAGTTTCCGAGATCCCAATGGTAAACGTCGAAGTTTAAACACCCCGTGAATGAGGCAAGAGTGGAAAGTTGGGGCTTCTTCAGATGGAGTGGAATATTACTGACTATTTTTAAAACAGAAATACAAAAAAAGAGGTTCTCTGCAGGTCGTCGGCCTGAGGGGAGGGCGGCAAAGAAAAAGCTTTATTTTAATAGTGGGGTAATTCAAAATTTAAACGAAAATTTGTCGGATTTAAAATTAAATCTATCTGTGTGTATTTTAATGTTAATTCCTCCTAAACATGCATTATTTGTGTTTCGCTAAAAGCAATTTAAACTTCCTCAGTAAAAAACCGACAAAAATTAAAAAAACAAATATTTTTAAATGATGCAGTCAATCTGCCAATTATAAGAATGTTGATCCCGTAAATAACACATTTTTACGTCGAAATGATACATTAAAATTTATTTTGCCAGATTATAAATAACGATAATTGCAATGGAAATACCACTAATCTGATTTTTTATTGTTTAATTAGCTATTTTTGGACCTAAAATTTTTATTTTGCGATATTTTAAATTATGCTTTTAACAATTTAAATTTCTTTAAATGTTTATTGATTAAATCGTATTAAAAAAATTAAATGTCCTTGTTGTGTATTTTTTTTGTTTGTAGAATCTTAAAGACTGCTTAAATTAAAAAAAATTACAACATAAAATTTATACCTTCTTAACAAACACCTTATTTATTAGTTTGTAAAAGCGTTCCGATTTTTCGATGCATTTTAATAAAACAGATTTCGTATTTATTTTTAGTAACACTAGAATTAATTTAATTATACATTTTACCATTTTACCAATATGTATTAAAAGTAGTAATAAAGGCGAGACTTTGTCAAACTATTCACTTTTTGTGTTTTGGAATTTTAGATCTTCATTGTTTTTTTCTGGTTTTTTTATTTTCATTCAAATAATTTTTTGGTAATTGTCTCGAAAGTTGTTTCCTCTCCGATTTTGACCAACTTTGATATACGGGGTTTTTTGGGCCGCTGATTACGAATCTGAAAAAATATTTTTTCGGCAACGTTTCGTTTTCGAGATATTCATCATCAAAGTTGAAAATCAAACTAACCTTAGTTACACTAATCATCCTTCTTTTTGCCCAGAATTCTTGATTTTTACACTAAATTGGCACACAAAATTTCACAAACACCTTTTAAAAACTTGTTTTTATATTTATTTTACACGTTTTTTTCATTTAATTGCAAACCTACACTTTCACACGCCGCAACATGGCCGCAACCACGTAAACACCAGGAATTTTATAAGCAAATATGTCCGCTGCCTTTAAACTTGAAAGTTTGCAATTTAATCGAAAAAATTTGTAAAATAAATAAAAATACAAGGTTTCAAGAGGTGATTATATAATATTGTGACCATTTTAGAGTAAAAATCAAAAATTGTGTATAAAAATAAGAGGAAATATAGTGAAAATGAGGTTAGAAAAAGAAACGTTGCCGAAAAAACCTCCGTATACCAAATTTGGTCAAAATCGTAGAGGAATCAACTTTCGAGACAATTACCCAATTTTTAAGTATTCTTTCAGATTCTGCATAAACAATACACAAGATGGCTATTTTTGTATAATGGATTTTCCCTCGTATTTAACCACCCGTCCTAAGTATAAATAAAGACACAGTGCACAATAAATCATTTTCAAGGACTTCGAGGAAAAATGCCATCATTTTAAAATTATTATTCCAAAACTGTAGCGATTCTGCAACGATAAGTATAACGATCCCAGATTGCAGAATAAAGATACTCGAACATTTTACAAAAATCTTATTTTTTTCAGTACCGTTTATATTATGGTTTATAGTTACTGCCACAAAAATAAAACTGATTTAAAAGTCGGAATTATACCCATTTGTAATGTCGTCATTTTTGTATATCTTTGTTTTCATATTCCAAACAGCGGTGACAACTAACTTAAAAATAGTGTCCGATGATAATTTAAAGAAGAATAAAGAATTGGGAAGAAATTGAATATTTTGAATTTTCTATCGACTCCTTAAGAAGATGGATCAAAAGTATAGGCTTCAAGTGAAAAAAATCAAATAATAGAAAATATTTTATGGACTCGCCATTATTCACGATAAATCATAATAATTATTAATGGGTATTAAGTTTGTTAATAAAAAATACTATAATATTATTTTTATTTCTATTCTCCTTTGGTATGTAAATAACTATTGCGGCCCTAGTAAACAACTGGGCCAGTTTCCCTTTGTTTCCCAAGAGTCCAAAACACGTTTTTTTGCGCCTTCAGCGCTCGTCTCCCAAAAAAGCTTCATAGAATCCACACACGTGTTTTTTTTGAAAGGTCAAAACAACGCACAAATCAGTGATCTCGAATAATCGGTTCTTGGCATGTGTTATGCCCTCTTGAACGCATAAAATACGCCGTATTTCCATATCACCTGACAGCGGCTACTCCAAAGTTCAAACAGACATATGTTTTAAATATCATTAAATTTATAGCCTATAGATTAGCATTAGACTAGCATCAATATTCCCTGAAAATGCCACCCACCCGTGCATATAAATTATGAAAATTCAAATTTATAAAACGAATATTACTTTTATAGTAAAATTTTTACAGTTAAAATTAGAATTTAAATATGAAAATTATACAATTTAACCAGTTTTTTAAAAAGTCATGCCACTGGTAAAGTGTTTAATGAAACACCTGTTTTAAGCCGGTTTTTGACTGCTATTTTACGACCTATTAAGTTAGAGGTATCTTGGGGATCCCCTATTTTAAGCTAAAAAAAGACACAGGGTTTGAAGATGAAATGGGTAAGTTTTTATTGTTAAAGGAAATTAACGACATTCTGTTTCGTAAAATTTTATCTTAGGTAAAATACCGAGTGCCCGTTTCTTTCACGAATAAACCTTTTAATTTCTTTGATAAGTTTTTTGTTTGTTAATTAAATGA